>JADRCH010007258.1:234203-255116 GCA_019843965.1 Rhynchomys soricoides
CACACACACACACACACACACACACACACTGATTTGCCTACTGAATTATTTCAAATTTATACCTATTAAAATTTAGTTTGAAGACAAACCCGGCAGTGGTACAAACAGTTTCTTTCTCTTACAATGTCCTGGCCTATTAAGTTCCAACTAATCAGAACTCAGTAATATATTCTAAATGTTAAGTTTCATGAAAACCAAAAAAAAAAAAAAAAAAAAAAAAGGTGAAACCAATAAATACATAAACTTTTACATAAACTTATATGAATGATTTGAAAAATACTTTTGTGCATTTTTCAGAAAAAATCATAAATGTATCTGTGATTTGACCCCAATTTGAAAACTGGGCAATTTAGTTGTGATAAATCAAACCTTCTGATCATTTTCTCTGTGTGAATTGTAGGAAGAGATTTGGAGATGCTGTAGTAGGAAGAAATCGCAGGATGCCAGGAGATGCAGTGAAGTTATGAAATAATAAAATGAACTGCCTTAGTAAAAATGAGATTTCACAGTGTATAGAACTACTTATGTGACATCAAATGCCTCACAGGGGTAAGACTATGATGGTGAGACACTGTATAAGACATATTTTAACTTACAGATGAGTATTAATTTATCATGTAGCCTTCCCTTTAATTAAGCACCTAAGTCAAGATTGCATTTTTACATTGGAAATGGCATATGGTTTAAAGTTCAGGATAGATCAGGTTATAAAATTTGTATTGCCTACATATTGGATTCACATTTAAAAGTCATATTGACAAGTCAAAGGAATTAGTTGAAAGAATTGTTCATGGTTCCACTTTTGTAGGGTTCAGGTGTTGTTTTGGCAATTTAATTGGGATCCCAGCGGTCAACATATCTCTTCCCAAAATCAGAAGTTTTCCCTTTGAGATGTTTTAGGAGGATTTAGAGGATGTAATGATGCATCAGACAGTCATCCCATTCATCTCTGTTAAAGCCATCACAGTCATTTATTTTTTTATTTTTATTATTATTTAATACTTTATTTACATTTCAAATGTTTTCCCCTTTCCAGGTCTCCCCTTTGGAAACACCCTATCTCATCCTCCACCCTCTGCCTATATGAGGGTATTCACCCACCCAACCACCCACTCCCGTCTTCCCTCCCTGGCATTCCCCTATACTGGGGCATCTAACACTCTCAGATCCAAAGGCCTCTCCACCCACTGATGGTCAACAAGGCCCTCATTAGCCATATATGTGGCCAGCATAATGGGACCCTCCATATGCATTCTTTGGTTGTTGGTCCAGTCTCTGGGAGCACCGGGGGGCCTGACCAGTTGACACTGTTGCTCTCTTCCCACGGGACTGCAAACTACCTCAGTTCCTTCAGTCCCTTCTCCAACTCCACCATCTGGGACCCCACGCTCAGTCCAACAGTTCCTGTGAATTGAATCATGGGTGTTTGGAAATTTTGGGCTATTATCCGCTTATCCGTGAGTACATACCATGTTCATTCTTTTGTGACTGCATTACCTGGCTCAGGATGATATTTTCAAGATCCATCCATTTGTCTGCAAATTTCATGAAGTCATTGTTTTTAATTGCTGAGTAGTATTCCATTGTCTAAATGTACCACATTTTCTGTATCCATTCCTCTGTTGAGGGATATCTGGATTGATTCCAGCTTCTGGCTGTTATAAATATGGCGGCTATGAACATAGTGAGCATGTGTCCTTATTAGATGTTGGAGCATCTTCTGGGTATATGCTCAGGAGTGGAATAGTTGGGTCCTCAGGAAGGATTATGTCCAATTTTCTAAGGGTTCGCCAAATTGATTTCCAGAGTGGTTGTGCCAGCTTGCAGTCCCACCAGCAGTGGAGGAGTGTACCTCATTCTTCACATCCTCGCCAACATCTGCTGTCACCTGAGTTTTTGATCTTAGCCATCTGACTGGTGTGAGGTGGAATCACAGGGTTGTTTTGGTTTGCATTTCCCTGATGACTAAGGATGATGAACATTTCTTTAGGTGCTTCTCAGCCATCCGAATTTTCTCAGTTGAAAATTCTCTCTTTATCTCTGTTCCCCATTTTTTGATAGGGTTTTTTGGTTCTTTGGAGTCTAACTTCTTGAGTTCTTTGTATATATTGGATATTAGCCCTCTATCGGATGTAGGATTGGTACAGATCTTTTCCCAATCTGCTGGTTGACGTTTTGTCTTATTGACAGTGTCCTTTGCCTTACAGAAGCTTAGCAATTTTATGAGGTCCCATTTGTTGATTTGTGATCTTAGAACATAAGCCACTGGTGTTCTGTTCAGGAACTTTTCCCCTGTGCCCATGTGTTCAAGAATTTTCCCAACTTTCTCTTCTATAATATTCAGTGTACCTGGTTTTATGTGGAGATCCTTGGTCCACTTTGACTTGAGCTTTGTACAGGGAGATAAGAATACATCAATTCCCATTCTTCTACATGTTGACTGCCAGTTGATCCAGCACCATTTGTTGAAAATGCTATCTTGTTTCCACTGGATGGTTTTAGCTCCTTTGTCGAAGATCAAATGACCCTAGGTGTGTGGGTTCATTTCTGGGTCTTAATTGTATTCCACAGATCTACCTGCCTGTCACTGTACCAATGTCATGCAGTTTTTATCACTACTACTCTGTAGTACAGCTTGAAGTCAGGGATGCTGATTTTCCCAGAAGTTCTTTTATTGTTCAGAATAGATTTGCTATCCTGGTTTTTTGTTATTCCAAATGAATTCGAGAATTACTCTTTGTAAGTCTATGAAGAATTGAGTTGGAATTTTGATCGGGATTGTATTGAATCTGTAGATTGCTTTCAGCAAGATGTCCATTTTAACTATATTAATCCTGCCAATCCATGAGCATGGGAGGTCTTTACAACTTCTGAGGTCCTCGATTTCTTTCTTCAGAGGCTTAAAATTCTTGTCATAGATATCTTTCATTTGTTTGGTTAGAGTCAAAGCAAGATACTTTATATTGTTTGTGATTATTGTGAAGGGTGTCATTTCCCTAATATCTTTCTCAACCTGTTTATCCTGAGTATAGGAAGGCCATTGATTTGCTTGAGATAATTTTGTATCCAGCCACTTTGCTGAAGTTGTTTATCAGCTATAGCAGTTCTCTGGTGGAGTTTTTTGGGTCACTTAAGTATACCATCATATCATCTGCAAATAGTGATATTTTGATTTCTTCCTTTCCAATTTGTATCCCTTTGACCTCCTTTTGTTGTCTGATTGCTCCAGCTAGAAATTCAAGTACTATATTGAATAGGTAGAAAGAGAGTGGACAGCCTTGTCTAGTCTCTGATTTTTGTGGGAATGCATCAAGTTTCTCCCCATTTGGTTTGATGTTGGCTACTTGTTTGCTGTATATTGCTTTTTCTATGTTTAGGTATGGACCTTGAATTCCTGATTTTTCCAAGACTTTTATCATGAAGGAATGTTGAATTTTGTCAAATACTTTTTCAGCATCTAATGAACTGACCGTGTGGTTTTTTTTTCTTTGAGTTTGTTTATGTAGTGGATTAAATTGATGGATTTCTGGGTATTGAACCATCCGTGCATCCCTGGCATGAAGCCTACTTGATCATGGTGAATGATCATTGTGATGTGTTCTTTGATTCGGTTTACAAGAATTTTATTGAGTATTTTTACATTGATATTCATAAGGGAAATTGGTCGGAAGTTTTCTTTCTTTGTTGGGTCTTTGTGGGGTTTTAGTATCAGTGTCATTTTGGCTTTATAGAATGAATTAGGTAGTGTTCCTTCTGTTTCTGTTTTGTGGAATTGCTTGAAGAGTATTGGTATTAGGTCTTCTTTGAAGGTCTGATAAAACTCTGCACTGAACCCATCTGGTCCTGGGTTTTTTTTGGTTGGGAGAATTTTAATGACTGCTTCTATTTCTTTAGGGGTTATGGGACTGTTTAGATGGTTTATCTGATCCTGACTTAACTTTGGTATTTGGTATCTGTCTAGAAAATTGTCCATTTCATCCAGATTTTCAAATTTTGTTGAGTATAAGCTTTTGTAGTAGGATCTGATGAATTTTTGAATTTCCTCAGAGTCTGTTGTTATATCTCCCTTTTCATCTCTAATTTTATTTATTTGGATACTGTCTCTGTGCCCTCTGGTTAATCTGGCTAAGGATTAATCTATCTTGTTGATTTTCTCAAAGAACCAGCTCCTGCTCTTGTTGATTCTTTGTATAGTGCTTTTTGTTTCTACTTGGTTGATTTCAGCCCTGAGTTTGATTATTTCTTGCCTTCTACTCCTGTTGTGTGTATTAGCTTCTTTTTGTTCTAGAGCTTACTGCTGTGCTGTTAAGCTGCTAGTGTATGCTCTCTCCAGTTTGTTTATGGAGGCACTCAGAGCCATGAGTTTTTGTCTTAATGCTGCTTTCATTGTGTCCCATAGGTTTGGGTATTTTGTACTTTCATTTTCATTAAATTCCAGGAAGTCTTTAATTTCTTTCTTTCTTCCTTGACCAAGTTATCATATAGTTCAGCTTCCATGTATATGCGGGCTTTCTGTTGTTGTTGCTATTGAAGACCAGCCTTAATCCGTAGTGATCTGATAGGAGGCATGGGATTATTTCAATCTTCTTATATCTGTTGAGGTTTGTTTTGTGACCAATTATATGATCAGTTTTGGATAGGTACCATACGGTGCTGAGAAGAACGTATATTCTTTTGATTTAGGATGAAATGTTCTGTAGATAATTGTTAAATCCATTAGGTTTATAACATCTGTTAATTTCACTGTGTCTCTGTTTAGTTTATGTTTCCAAGATCTTTCAATTGATGAGAGTGAGGTGTTGAAGTCTCCCACTATTATTGTGTGAGATGCAATGTGTGCTTTGAGATTTAGCAAAGTTTCTTTTATGAACGTGAGTGACCTTGCATTTGGAGCATAGGTGTTCCAAATTGAGAGTTCTTGGTAGATTTTTCCTTAGATGAGTATGAAGTGTTTTTCCTTATCTTTTTTTATGACTTTTGGTTGAAAGTTGATTTTATCTGATATTAGAATGGCTACTCCTGCCTGTTTCTTGGGACCATTTGCCTGGAAAATTGTTTTCCAGCCCTTTACTCTGAGGTAGTGTTTGTCTTTAACACTGAGGTACGTTTCTTGTATGCAGTAAAATGCTGGGTCTTGTTTATGTATCCAGTCTGTTAGTCTATGTCTTTGTGTTGGGGAATTGAGTTCATTGATGTTAAGAGATGTTAAGGAATAGTGATTGTTGCTTCCTGCTTTTTTTTTTTTTTTTTTTAGTTATTTTTAAGTTTTTGTGGCTATGTTCTTTTGAGTTTGTTGAAAGATTATTTTCTTGCTTTTTCTAGGGTGTAGTTTCGCTCCTTGTGTTGGAGTTTTCCATCCATTATCCTTTGTAGGGCTGGGTTTGTGGTAACATACTGTGTAAATTTGGTTTTTTCATGGAATATCTTTTTTTCACCTTCTATGGTAATTGAGAGTTTTGCTGGGTATAGCAGCCTGGGGTGGCACTTTTGGTCTCTTAGTGTCTGTATGAGATCTGCCCACGATCTTCTAGCGTTCATAGTCTCTGGTGAGACGTCTGGTAATAGGTCTGCCCTTTGTATGTTACTTGACCTTTTCCCCTTATTGCTTTTAATATTCTTTCCTTGTTTTGTGCATTTGCTTTTTTGACTATTATGTGACAGGAGGAATTTATTTTCTGGTCCAATATATTTGGAGTTCTGCAGGCTTCTTGAATGTTTATGTTCATCTCTTTCTTTAGGTTAGGGAAGTTTTCTTCTGTGGGAACAATCTTGTCATGGTGGAAAGAAGCCCTATGTGGGTCCAGATGAACAGACAGTCAATAATTCTAAGACATTTATTTTTATCGTGTGGAGAGTAGTGTGGATGGAATTGTACCCCTTGACACTCTTGGAGAGGCGAGGCAGATATAGTACCTGGGAAGGAGCGTGGCTAAGTCTCTAGATGTCTCATTTACCTGGGGATGGCTTGGGGTTGCATGGCCATGCCTCTCCCTGAGGAGGGGTGGGTCAGGGGTCTGACAAAAGGTACTTCCCATTGGCTTGGTCTGAGAATTTAAGGGCATCTTATCTTCATGTGGGAGGGCTTGGTGTTGCTCCTATGTGACAAATCTCTCATGACAGGCCTCTCTACAGGGGGTTGTGGAGGTTGTAGCTGTTTGACAAGAGCCTTCCGGGATGTTGGCAAAAACTATTTCTGGTCCCTTGTGACTTGCTTTGCTGGGTCTCCCAGAGTTTTCAGCTTGTGCTCAGCTGGGTGCCAGACTACCTGCCACAGACCACTGCCCCACATTCTTCTATAATTTTGTTGAAGATATTTACTGGCCCTTTAAGTTGGGAATCTTCACTCTCTTCTCTACCTATTATCTTTAGGTTTGGTTTTCTCATTGTTTCCTCAATTTCCTGAATGTTTTGGGTTAGGAGCTTTGTGCATTTTGCATTTTCTTTGACTGTTGTGTCAATGTTTTCTATGGTATCTTCAGCACCTGAGATTCTCTCTTCTATCTCTTGTATTCTGTTGGTGATACTTGCATCAGTGACTTATGATCTCTTTCCTAAGGTTTCTATCTCCAGGGATCTCTCCCTTTGTGATTTCTTTATTGTTTCTATTTCCATTTTTAGATCCTGGATGGTTTTGTTGATTTCCTTTGCCTGTTTGATTGTGTTTTTCTGTATTTCCTCTTTAAGGACTTCTAGCTGCTTACCTGTGTTCTCTTGTATTTCTTTAAGGGAGTTAATTCCTTCTTAAAGTCTTCTATCATCATCATGAGAAGTGATTTTAAATCTGAGTCTTGCTTTTCTGGTGTGTTGGGTTATCTAGTGGTCACTGTGGTGGGAGAACTGGGTTCTGATGATGCCAAGTAGCCTTAGTTTCTGTTCTTTATGTTCTTTCCTTTGCCTTTTGCCATCTGTTTATCTCTGGTGTTAGCTGTTCTTGCTCTCTCTGGCTGTGGCTTGTCCCTTCTGCAAGCCTTTTTGTCAGTGCTCCTTGGAGAACAGCTCTCTCTGAGAGGAATTTGGGTTTGGAGAGTTGTTGTACAGGGTCAGCTCTGGTGTGCAGACAGAAACCAGAAGGATCCTGTCCCCAGATGTTCCTTGGTTCCTGTATCCTGGTGGCTCTGCGAGGGTCCCTCTTGATTGAGGAATCTGAACAGAAGTTGTAGGTTCCTGTCCCAGGCTGTTCCTCTGTCCCAGTGTCCTGCAGATTCCTGGCGGGTCACATTGAGCAGTGGTGTCAGTCTTACCTCCACTCACGGCTTGTCCACACTCCCTGGGTGCTAGCCTTCTCCCTGCATTATTTGGTTATGGAGCACTGTGGCACAGACTGGGGTCCCCAGATGCAGAAGGAAACTGGATGGCTGCTGTCCCAGGCTGCTTCCATCACAGTCATTTAGATTAAATTTTACTTTTAGTATTTTCAATGTTTTAGTTTTGCTTAATAAATTGTAAGTAGAAACAAGATTTGTGACAGAGCTACTGTGCATTACAGGCAGAACAGTGATATATGTACCTCCCAAAGCAGAAAACAATATGTCTACTTGATCAATGCCTCGACTTCTTTTCTTGAAAATATATTTCATCCTCTGTAAAATAAGTTAAAATTATGGGTCTCATTGGAACAATAGTTTCATCCAAAACAGTATATTCTTCCTATTTCTGGAACTCTCTCTCTTGGTATCTTATTGAAAATTTTAGGGCACTTAAATGCCTCCAGACTTTCTGAATGTGTAAGCATATCTCAATATATATCATACATCTATTAAGATTGTGTTATATAATGATAGTATTCAATAATTCCTGTGTTTCACATTTGTACTCTATAGTAAATGATATGGGTGTAAATTATTGGAGAAAATAAATATAAACATTAAAATCTTCTCATGTGAAAATACACAAAATACAGCATACCACTTCGTGAAAACCTCCCATGTCTTAGCTGCTTCAGTGAGTATGCTCTTTTGGAGGCAGTTCTACGGCTCATAAATGTGACATATTCCTTGAGTGTCATCAGGGCCTTAAGGATTCATGATTTTCAATATTCTCACTGTCATAACTGTACAATTGCTACAATGCTCATATCTTTGCTTTCTAGAAAATCTGTACCAGTAGTATATAAATGACATTTATATACACAGAGGTTAATGAAGAAAATGGTATCAGAAAATCTAGTATTAGGTATCAGTTGACCAGCCTTTCATCATTTCAATGTCTTAGACAGGTGTAATTTTCTACCTATGGTTTGTGGAATAAATTATAAGTAAAAATGTCTCTGAGCAAACTATATTAAGACTAAATGTTTTCTCTGAATATGTTCAATTTGAATGTCCTCATTTTTTGTCTTTCTGACCCTCTATTTCTTAACTTCATTCACAACTGCCAATAAGAAAACTCTTGATGCGAAAAACAGAAAGACACAAGACTTAAATGAAGAGAGAACACTCCCCATCTGCCATATGAATGATCTTATTTAATAGAATTACTCCAGTTCTTCCACATTATTCTCTCACAAGTCTCCAATAGACCAAAGATTCCTTTCCTTTCACTTTCCTTCCCCTTCCCTTTTCCCTTCCTTTTTCCCTTCCCCTTTCCCTTCCCTTTTCTGGTTGCAGCCATGCCCTGTGGGGGTTGAAATATGGGATGGATTTCCCTATGCAACTGTAGTACTTTGATCATCATTAACTAAACAACAATAGGATATTTTATTGCCAGAAAGGCATAACTGTTAATAGATGAAACATGTATTAGCAAATGGCATTATTGATAGGCCCTTAATCATAAAAAATTGAAAATTATAAGAATTGTGCCATCTGTCCCTGGTCACAGGATTCATTATCTTACAAAATCTTAGAAGACTAACATGTATCTTTCCCATGTTCTTGGTCTGTCCATAACTTTTAATTGTGTCTACGTATCTTCAGACTACCACACTTTTAAGATCATCATCTTGCTTCTTACTCTCTGTTTCGCATAAAAATTAGGACAAGGTGGGAAAATTACACATTCTTTAGGTGGGAGAATTGTGTTGAAGAAGGTGGATATAAAATATATCAGGTGAGGGATGGGGTTGCCATCCCATAGTCAAAAACTCTGACCTATAATTATTCCTGTCTGAAAGAACTTCAAAGACAAAAATGGAGATGAGCCTGAGGAAAAGGAAGTCCAGCAACAGGCCCAAAGTGGGATCAGCTCAAGGGGAGGCCCCAAGGCCTGAGGCTATGGAGTGTTCACAAAAAGGGACCTATCATGACTGCCCTTCGAAAGACCCAACAAGCAGCTGAAAGAGTCAGATAAAGATATTTATACCAAACCAGTGTACAGAAACTGCTGACCCATGTGGTTGAATTAGGGAAAAGCTGGAAGAAGCTAAGGAGGAAGGCAACTCTGTAGGAGGACCAGCAATCTCAACTAACCTGGACCCCTGAGATCTCTCAGACACGGGACCACCAACCAGGCAGCATACACCAGCTGGATGTGAGGCCCCCAAAATATATAGAGCAGAGGACTGATGAGTCTGTATTCAGTTAGAGAAGATGCACCTAATCCTCAAGAGACTGGAGGTCTCAGGGAGTGGGAAGGTTTGATGGGATGGGGAGTGGGGAGTTGGGGACATCCTTGTAGAGATGGGGATGGGAGATGGGAGGTGGGGGGGGTGAGGTGAGGTATGGGATGTGGAACAGACAGAAGGTGGACCAGGATGGGGATAAAATTTGGAGTGTAAAGAAAAGATTAAACAAAATTAATATATACATCTTTTTTATGACTCTGGATATTCTTTGGATTAGATGTCAACAATTTAAATTTTGCTCCCTATTTTATACATAAGAGGAGATCAGACTCCAGATGTCACTCAAATGTTTGAAGCTGGTTTAGGGTTTGAAGCCTCCATGTTGAGTATGAGTGTACAAAATGCAGTTGGTATCTGATAGTGTGAGCACTTCCAAACCAAAGAAGTTCCCATTGCCAAAAATCCCAGTTGATCTTTCTTATCCATCTACCACATCTCTAGTAAACAGAGAGAGCAGGAATTTCCTGGAATTTAACCCAGGATAGTCCCTCATGTCTTACGTTATTACATCAGGGTAAGCATGCCTGGATTTCTCCATATAGCTTGTAGACTTTACAATTCTACCAATACTAGGCAGTGCACAGAAAGTCTATCTGTGTCTTTTACTTGACAATTACAATTCTGTATTGCCATGTAAAACACTATAAGTCAAATCTGCTAACTATATCTGTAGAACTATACATAGGAAAAAGTGTTACATTCAAGTTAAAATGAATTATTCAGAAGCTACACCTTTGTAGGCTTACCAATATGGCTACTTAAACATGACCTGAGGGAAATCAATGAGGCCTCAAACTAGAGAAGGAGTTACAGACAACCACAGAGTGCTAAGAGTTGGAGAAACAGTCTCTCTTTTGGAAATGCACACCAATTTGTTATCTACTATTAAATCATCAGTGCTGGAGACATATACATGCAAGTAAAAATGTATAAACGTAGCAGGTTTTATTTATGTATTTAGACAGTATAAAATATGATATATTTTATATCATCATGTTTTACATGTATTACATCATACATGTTTATCACATGTAACACATAACACGTAACAATGCATAACAACATAACATATAAAATAGAATATGTAATATCAACAATGCATGAAAAAGGCTATAAATTAGAGCAAAGAGGGGTACCTGGGAGGGATTAGAGGGAGGAAAGGAAAGGGAGAAGTGATGTGATAATATTATAATCCCCAAAATAAAGAAAATATATGAAAAAGTAGTAATTTACCTAGAAACCTAAAGTTGGAATATTTCAGAAGATTCATAAGCAAATTTACTTTGAACTACACAAAAGTATTGTAATCAAAGTAGAACCTTATATTTAGCAGAGAAAGTCCCAGCCAGTGCACGGTTGTAAATTATTCAAATGTGATGCATGTCTCTCAGGAGATGGAGGAAAATGCCAGCAAGGTATGAATGGCATCCATGGTAGTCTTGACTATAAATATTTTCAAATTTATAACCCTGGCTCTATAGAACATTGTATGGGGAAATATAGTGTGATAAATGGAAATTGTGCTTCACTGAAGTGAGAAATGGGAAAATACAGTTTTATTTCTTGCCCAACATTTCTGCATCATGATGTGTCTAAGCGTGTAGCCATAAATCTGAGATGAATCTCAGGAAATAGTGTGAAAGATTTCATTGCTAGTCAGCTTCATTCTGTCAGTCAGACAAACCCAGACGGCCAAAGTAAATGGTAGGAACAGAAATGCAATGTGGAGAAATTTAAATTCCTGAAGAGATTTCTCTTCTGCAGTGTGCAGGTTGAAACATTAGATCAATGACATAAAGAATTATGACAAATATGTGCATTTTGGCTTTTTCTCTGTCTTAAAAATTAAGTAAAGATTTTTTTGCTTGGAAAAGAATCTGGAGAGCTTACATGGATTAATCCACCCATGATATGGTTGATAATTAAGAATTATAATATAATAATGTGGTCTGTGGCAGTTCGGTACTAAATATAAATCTAGATAATTGTTAAGTCACTGACTTCACAATTGCACCTCAATAAACAGCGATTAATTATCTTACTCTAGTAGGACATTAAGCTTTCAAACTTCATGGGTTTAAAACTAAAAACTCATAGTTTAGATATGTATATATGTAATTTATATATTCATATAGTATATATGTAAGAATCTTAATATATTATTTCATTAACAGATTTAAGATTATTTGTTGTTTTAATCTTTGGAATATATTTTCTATGTATTTGGATTCAACAATTAATTCTTTCTCTTATTTGTTTTCTCTATTTCCATCTATGTAGATAGAGAGATATAGGTTTTTGCCATGTGAGCGTCTATGTTTACACATGCATGAATCATTTAAGAACATGGACACATCTAAAAAATAATTTTGATATTATTTCCACTCAAAAGATTAAAAATTATATTATTTAGCATACATTCAATATTCAACATTTTTTGAATGTTCTTTGATGTTATTTTTCTGATATTTCATTAGCAAAGTGTCTTTGATTTTCAGATATTTTGCTTTTCTAGATCTATGATAGCCCCTCCAAGTTGTATGTGTGTTTTTATAAACATTATTGTTTATTTGTTTGCTGTTATAGTTTGCTCTTTCTCTCTCCCTCCCTACTCCTCTCTCTCCCTCTCTCTCTCTTTCTCTCTCTCTCTCTCTCTCTCTCTCTCTCTCTCTCTCTCTCTGTGCGTGTGCTCATTTGTGTGTGTGCATACTTCATTTGTGTCCCATGGCATTGATATTTGTAGTGTTATAAGGCAGAAATACTCTGGATTTCTGAAATTTCTAGAGTGTTTCTCTGAATGTAGACTCATAATAAAGATATTTTATAACAATACGGTAGGGGTGGTCATTCTGTTGTACTCAGGAGCCACACTGAAGCAACAACATACTGGAGAATTCCATTTTCTTTCTTTCTTTTTTTTTTTTTCTTACTTTATTTACATTTCAAATGTTTTCCCCTTTCCAGATCTCCCCTTTGGAACCTCCCTATTCCCTCCTCCCTCCCCTGCCTCTATGAGGGTATTCCCCCACCCACCCACCCACCCACTCTCCTCTTCCCTCCTTGGCATTCTCCTATACTGGGGGATCTAACAGACTCAGGCCCAAGGGCCTCTCCTCCCCCTAATGTCTAACAAGACCCTCCTCTGCTGAATATGTGGCCAGCACCATGGGTCCCTCCATGTGTATTCTCTGGTTGGTGGATCAGTCTCCAGAAGTATTGGGGGAGTCAGGTCAGTTGCCACTGTTGCTGCCTCCCTGGGGATGCAAACTCCCTCAGCTACTTCTGTCCCTTCTCCAACTCCTCCATCTGGGACACCACACTCAGCTCTACTGTTCCTGTGAAGTGACTCTTGGGTATTTTGAACTCTTGGGCTAATAACCA
This sequence comes from Rhynchomys soricoides, assembly GCA_019843965.1. Classification (NCBI taxonomy): domain Eukaryota; kingdom Metazoa; phylum Chordata; class Mammalia; order Rodentia; family Muridae; genus Rhynchomys; species Rhynchomys soricoides. Next base: position 247,147 of record JADRCH010007258.1, read on the forward strand.
CTTAACAGTGAGCACATACTATGTTCATTCTTTTGTGACTGCGATACCTCCCTCAGGATGATATTTTCAAGATCCATCCATTTGTCTGTGAATTTCATGAAGTCATTGTTTTTAATTGCTGAGTAGTATTCCATTGTGTAAATGTACCACATTTTCTGTATCCATTCCTCTGTGGAGGGACATCTGGGTTGTTTCCAGTTTCTGGCTATTATAAATATGGCTGCTATAAACATAGTGGAGCAGGTGTCTTTATTACATGATAGAGCATTGTCTGGGTATATGCCTAGGAGTAGGATAGCTGGGTCCTCAGGTAGTGTTATGTTCATTTTTCTGAGGGTCCACCAAACTGATTTCCAGAGTGGTTGTATCAGTTTGCATTCCCACCAGCAATGGAGGAGTGTTCTTCTTTCTCCACATCCTCGCCAGCATCTGCTGTCACCTGAGATTTTGATCTTAGCCATTCTGACAGGTGTGAGGTGGAATCTCAGGGTTGTTTTGATTTGCATTTCCCTGATGACTAAGGATGTTGAACATTTCATTAGGTGCTTCTCGGCCATTCGAATTTCCTCAGTTGAGAATTCTCTGTTTAGCTGTCTTCCCCATTTTTTGATAGGGTTAATCCCCATCAAAATCCCAACTCAATTCTTCATAGACTTAGAAATAGCAATTCTCAAATTCATATGGAATAACAAAAAACCCAGGATAGCAAAAACTATTCTCAACAATAAAAGGACTTCTGGGGGAATCAGCCTCCCTGACTTCAAGCTGTACTACAGAGCAGTAGTGGTAAAAACTGCATGGTATTGGTACAGTGACAGGCAGGTAGATCAATGGAATAGAATTGAAGACCCAGAAATGAACCCACACACTTGATCTTTGACAAAGATCACTTGATGTTTGACAAAGGTCACTTGATCTTTGACAAAGGAGCTAAAACCATCCAGTGGAAAAAAGACAGTATCTTCAACAAATATTGCTGGTTCAACTGGCGGTCTACATGTAGAAGATTGAGAATTGATCCATTCCTAGTTCCCTGTACAAAGCTCAAGTCCAAGGATCAAGGACCAAGGATCAAGGATCTCCACATAAAACCAGATACAGTGAATCTAATAGAAGAGAAAGTAGGGAAAGTCTTGTACACATGGGCATAGGGGAAAAGTTCTTGAACAGAACACCAATGGCTTGTGCTCTAAGATCAAGAATCAACAGATGGGACCTCACAAAATTACAACGCTTCTGTAAGGCAAAGGACCCTGTAAATAGGACAAAACGGCAACCTACAGATTGGGAAAAGATCTTTACCAATCCTACATCCAATAGAGGGCTAATATCCAATGTACACAAAGAAATCAAGAAGCTAGACTCTAGACTTCCATTTTCAATATTCAGGTGTTATTGGGTCTAGGTTGCTGCATTAGTAAAAGTGCAAAATGTATAATTAATGATATCTGTTAACAGCAATATTAAAACTAGAGATCCACAGCTTTCTAAGTGGACTTCATTGGCTTCTGTGATAGTTGAAAATGCTACACAATGTTTTGTGTTGTTTCTCTTTTTATTCTTTCTTCAGGGATGGTATTGGGAATATTGAAACTAAGGCACTGAAAGTAGGAAGAGAAAGGTCCCTGACAAACTACAACCACAATTGCATTCCTTTCTTTTCAACTTTGACATGCCAGAATTCCTAGGGCAGCTTGACATATACCATTGTGAGATTGTTTGCACAACACAGGGAAGACTGCCATCTCTGATAGCCCAGTACCACTCGAATATATATTGCATAAATTGTGTCTGGTCTTTAAGCAACATATTGTTAAGTAGACAACAGATTTTTAGTGTTAGAAAAGTGATGCCTGTCAAGGAAGGAACTCCTGTCATTACAGATTCAAGGAAATTCTGGTAAAAGTCTTTTTGTTCTGTTTTGCTTAGTTATTAATACCAATAAAATTACCAATCACTACTTATATTGGAACAATATACATTAATTGAAACTTTACTCAATATTGATGTGAAAATTTGGCAAAAATCAAGGATATTCTTAAGAATCAACTGGTTATATTTACTTTAAAACATATACTGTTGTGTTATTGGAATGCATGCACTTTGTGTCATGATCTATTAATATGTGTGTAATTACATAAAAATACATCTATATAGATCACATCTTTTACAGTTTTTATTAAACATTTTGTACCCCACTTGCTCATAAGCCATTTTGTCCCATAAATAATAACATTTTTTTTTTTGTGATTGTCAGATACCTTCTAGATCTCTGTAAAATAAAGGATTTTCCTATTTGGACTTAATCCACATTAAGTTCCTCTTTAAATACATGTTTATCCAATGCACTCATTTTAAATTGTGTGCATTTTTACTTAAATTAATAAATAAATTAATAATAAATAAATTAATGATAAATTGTTGTTTGCAAAATAGTGCTCTTAATCATCTCACATATATGTTTATGTTTCAGCTGCTATTTTTCTTAAATTAGGAACTATTTCTGGACCATTATGGACAGTGCTGATAACAAACAAACAAACAAAAAAACATGAAGAAGGTTAAAACCATCAGAGACACCGAATGTTTTTATTTTTAAATTGTCCCTAGATTCAGAAGCATCTCTTCTAGTTAGCTTCTCTGTTTCTTAATGTTTTAAAATTTAGTTAAAATATAACTATGTCATCACCCACCTTTTCTTCTCCCTCCTACTCCTCACATACCCACCACATCTGCTCTCTCCAAATCCACAGCCTTGTAGATGTTAACTGCTATTGTTATGTACACATATGAATAATTAGACATATACTTACAACCTGTTCAGTATGCAAAGTGTTCTTTGCAGAATATTTTCTAGAGCTGATAAGCAAATAGGGTGCTCCTTCCTCAGAATACCAACTCTTTACATTTTAGCAGTTATTAATTGCTTGTATCTTCATCTAGGCTTGGATCCCTATGAAATTCCTCCCACCTATGTTGTTATGTTAACCCTTGTAGAACTGTTTGGGTCTTGTTTAGGCAGTCATGAGGTTGAGATTCCATGGATGTGGCTTTCCTATCGTAGTTGGAAGGCTCCATCTCACAATTCATTCCTTGGTCCCCTTGCTTTATAATCTCTCTCCCTCTCTCTTCCAGAACTTCCCTGACCTCATGAGTCAAGGATCATTTTATGTTTTATCTTGACCAGATATAACCCATTTCACCATTTAGATATTTGCCATGGCAAACTTTATTCAGCCACCAGAACTTAGGTGGTATTTACATTCTTGTTGCTATGGGGATATCATTCTCATTCTATCTGTACCTAAGAAACATGCACATGAAAACAATACCTATACCTCAAATATAACACAAGAGGATCCATTCCTACTGATTTTCATATTTGTCTTATACTATTTTTCTTGGTACTAAGGACTTAATTAACCTAAACATCATATAGTTAATCATTTTTTCTCTCTCATCAATCATATACAACAACAATAACTTAACTACGAAGATGAAGACACTACTACTACTTCTCCAAAAAGGTCATGGGACCTTTGTAGCTGTTATACTTCTACGGTATCTGTAGCTAAGGTTGCACAGTCAGAGAACTCTGATCTAGCATTCCTTTAACTAAGCATTTACTGTTTTCCCTCTGCTGACAGTAAGCCTTCAGCTTCATGTAGTTTTCATTTGTTTTGTGTTTGTTTTTTATTCAGTGCACTCTGCTATTGAGTACTCAGAATACATTGATTCATTCATTCATTTGCATCAATACTTGTTTATATGAGGCCAAGTCTCATTATTTAAAAATCACTAGCCTCCAACTTGAAGTTCTACTATTTCTACCTACCTGTTGCTGCAGGCACATACTGCCATGCTTGGTACTGATTTCGTTTAAAACTTTCTTAAGACATTTATGTAGACCAAAAATTACAAATAGAAACAGATGTTTTATCTTTGCTCTACCCAGTCATTTCTCAAGCCCCTCACCCTTTGAATCATTTTAATTAATGAATGATGGTTTTCATTTTTCCTTTCCTCTGAAGATTATCCAGTTTTGGAACATCCTATTTATCTGATTTTGTATGTGTTGCCTTTTGTGATGGTTTAGACCTGAAATGTCCAGTGAATTTAAAGTGTTTGAAGAGGTGGTACCCAGCTAATTGATTGGGTATGGTAGTACTTCAAGGGGAAAGCAGGGAGTGGTGGTGGCTGCTTACAGTACATCTGAATCTCAGCCCCTTCTAGTCTTTCTCTCTGCACTAATGACCACACCATGAGTATCTGTTTTTTTTTTTTTTTGAATCCTGTTTTTTATTTTTTTCTACTTTATTTACATTTCAAACGTTTCCCCCTTTCCAGATCTCCCCTTTGGAACCTCCCTATTCCCTCCCCTCTCCCCTGTCTCTATTGGGGTATTCCCCCACTCACCCACCCAACTACTCTCGTCTTCCCTCCTTGGCATTATCCTGGCACTATCCTGGGGGATCTAATACCTTCAGGCTCAAGGGCCTCTCCTCCCCCTGATGTCTAACAAGACCCTCCTCTGCTGAATATGTGGCCAGCACCATGGGTCCCTCCATGTGTATTCTTTGGTTGGTGGATCAGTCTCCAGGAATATCAGGGGGTCAGGACATTGCCCCTGTTGCTGCCTCCCAGGGGATGCAAACTCCCTCAGCTCCTTCAGTCCCTTCTCCAAGTCCTCCATCTGGGACCTCCCACTCCGCCCTACTGTTGCTGTGAAGTGACTCTTGGGTATTTCAAACTCTTGGGCTAATAACCACTTAACAGTGAGTACATACCATGTTCATTCTTTTATGACTGCATTACCTCACTCAGGATATTTTCAAGATCCATCCATTTGTCTGCAAATTTCATGAAATCATTGTTTTTAATTGCTGAGTAGTATTCCATTGTGTAAATGTACCACATTTTCTATATCCATTCCTCTGTGGAGGGACATCTGGGTTGATTCCAGCTTTGGCTACTATAAATATGGCTGCTATGAACATAGAGGAACATGTGTCTTTATTACTTTTGGAGCATCTTCTGGGTATATGCTCAGGAGTGGAATAGCTGTGTCCTCAGGTAGTATTATGTTCATTTTTCTGAGGGTCCACCAAACTGATTTCCAGAGAGGTTGTATCAACTTGCATTCCCACCAGCAATGGAGAAGTGTTCCTCTTTTGCCACATCCTCACCAACATCTGCTGTCCCCTGAGTTTTTGATCTTAGCCATTCTGACTGGTGTAAGGTGAAATCTCAGGGTTGTTTTGATTTGCATTTCTCTAATGACTAAGGATGTTGAACATTTCTTTAGGTGCTTCTCAGCCATTCGAGTTTCCTCAGTTGAGAATTCTCTGTTTATCTCTCTTCCCCATTTTTTGATAGGGTTATTTGGATCTCTGGAGTCTAGCTTCTTGAGTTCTTTATATACATTGGATATTAGCCCTCTATTGGACATAGGATTGGTAAAGATCTTTTCCCAATCTGTAGGTTGCCGTTTTGTCCTATTTACAGGGTCCTTTGCCTTACAGAAGCGTTGTAATTTTATGAGGTCCCATCTGTTGATTCTTGATCTTAGAGCACAAGCCATTGGTGTTCTGTTCAAGAACTTTTCCCCTGTGCCCACACACCATGAGTATCTTGCTCTGCTTCCTTGGCCTCAAAGAGACAGAACATAATGACCATGGCTAAAAATTCTGAAAATGTGAATGAAGGTTACACTCTCTTCTTATAGGTTAATTTTTTCAGATATTTTATCTTATATCCAGAGAGAGAGAGAGAGAGCGCAGAGGGAGAAGGAGGAGGGAGGAGGTGGGCAGGAGAGGGAGAGGGAGAGGGAGAAGGAGAAGAAGAGGGAGAGAGAAAGGGTAGATGATCAAAATGCTGTGCTTTGGTGGTTTTGAGGTCAGTCCAAAACATCATTACATCAACTGATGTCACAGGTCTCTCCTGTGTTTTCTGTTAGTAGTTTCATGGCTTGGAGTTTTGCATTGATGTAACCCATTTGGAACTGAATCTTGTTCATCGTAAGAGAGATCATCTGATTTTATTGTTCCACCTGTGGATGCATAGATTTTACAATACAATTTTTGAAAGACCTTATCATTTTCCAATTGCGTGTTCCTGGTTCCTTTCAGAAAACAAGCTGGCTACAGATGAGAGGATCTTTTTCTGGGTTTGCTATTCTCTTGTTCCTGTTTAAATACAGATCTGATTCTTTAACACATACACACACACACACACAAACTTTTAAATTGATAGTATTGTGGGAACAGGACCAATGATGGGGGTTAAGAGGCAATGGAGTCACATCCTGAATCCTGGTACTCGGACTCCAGGTACCAGCATCAGGGTGCAGATCTAAGTTTATTGCTCAGTGCAGAACCTTATATACAATGTCTGAGACAATCCCAAACCCATAAATCCTGGGCCAATTGTATCTTGCTCCATTGAAGATCCTGCCTGATGAGGTAACTCAGAAAGAGTTCGGGCTGAAGGGGAGCATAGTCACCTGTTAAGACTTCAGAGAAGATGGGGGAAGCAGCCATTACCCTAGCCTCAATTGCTTTATGCTGTGCCTCTGGTGTTCTGCGAGTCATCTTGCATCTAATGGCATCTATGGTAGATCAGGGCTCTTTGAGTAGTTTGAGGAATCTTTGATGCTTTGCTCTCCATCCCCCTTTTTGCTTGAGAAGATTGACTTCCACATCCCCCATTAGCCTCATTTGCAGCTTTTAACAATGACTAATGTTCTATTGTCTCAAGGTTATCTTTTATCTTTTATTTATCTGCTTGATATATTAGTCACTTCAAATAAAAATGCTGTAAATGTCTACATTTTTATCAAGACTTGAAGTCTTTCAAAGTTAGCTTCAGAAAGTTTTGCTACCTTCTTGATAAACTTTTATAGTTTTTTAAAATAAATCTATATATTTAAAATTGATATTATAGATATTTTGAAATATTGTGAACAGATTATTTATTTTTACTCTATAACCTAAGTGATTATTGACATTTTTGTTTATTTTTTACTCCATTAAATAGTCCTTATCGAATAAAATAGTCTAACTTTACTAAATCATGGAGAAGGTAGAGCATAGCATTCCCATGAGATGCTTACTCAGTGTTTGTATCATTGGCAACTTCATTGATTTCAAACAATTTTTTCTTTGTGTGGGAAGGTGGTTGTATGCATGTCTATGGTGTCTACAGTATACATATGAGTGCAGATGTATGGGTCCTTGTACACATATGCTGATGAAAGACTAAGATGACAGATAGATTTCTGCCTTCCCCTCCTGACTCAGGGCCTCCTGGTGAATGTGGAGCTGCACCTTTTATGTGAGACTGGCAAGCAGCAGGCTGGAACAGTTCTCTTCCCATACTCTTGCTCTTAATTTCTGGGGTTAGAAGTGTGCACAACCATGTATGACTTTCTAGGTGGGTGCTGGAAATCTTAACTCACCTCTTCATGCTAATGAAAGTCATTTTTATTTTACCTCCAGAGCTTTATCTCTAGCCCCCATAGCCTCTCAAATGTATGGATCCTTATTGCTTCTGTGTTATTAAAGTCTTCAGTTGAGGAGCAGCAGGGTAGAGCGGCAAGGAAAGGAATTTGATATGCAAGCCTAACAAAGTTCATATGTAAAGTAAAGACCAACCCCCAAAGATGTTCTTTCTTTGATTTCAACTCTACATAGCATGTGCACTTGCAGTCATGTGTATTCTTACACACACACACACACACACACACACACACACACACACAATAAGTAAATAAAGTCCACAGATAATTCAAATCCCTTTTGTTTGTGTTACAGCCTAGTCGTCTTCTAGGACCTGCTTGATGCCATCGTAGTTTTTATTGTCTTGATGTCTTTGGTTTTGGGGATATAAATAAGTCATTTCATAGGACACCTGTTAACATAGGACACCTGTTAACATAGGACACCTGTTAACATAGGACACCTGTTAACATA
>JADRCH010007258.1:255126-274529 GCA_019843965.1 Rhynchomys soricoides
ACCTGTTAACATAGGACACCTGTTAACATAGGACACCTGTTAACATAAGACAACTGTTAACATAGGACACCTGTTAACATAGGACACCTGTTAACATAGGACACCTGTTAACATAAGACAACTGTTAACATAGGACACCTGTTAAATGGGCTTTACCTTAGTTTTCCTTGTGACTACCGTGGAGTTACACAACATGAGGATGGGAACCACAGAAAAATGCCCTTCCCATTATGCTATTTTCAGTATCAGGACTAGATTTGACTGTTGATGTTGCTTTTGACCCCTTGGGTGAGCCCTCTTCATGGAGGTCTTTGCTTTGTTTTCCACACTCATCATTGGAAGTAAATCACTGTCTAGCTCATACTCACGGAGTGGGAAGGGATGTTCCCCTTCTTAAAGGGAGACTAATGATTATTTAGTGATTATTAGTCTTAGAATTTGTCAATTTCAAGAAGGATATATGTACATGTACCCCATTTATGTGTTCTTTATGTGTTTGTTCAGTGTGGCATAATAAGTATTTGATGGTTTGGGTAATTGCCTGATGCGGCTTCACCTTTTCATTAATGAACATGACCCAAATTTGGCCACTGAGAATCAGCACCTATGTCCTTTGACAAGCTCCTACCATGAGAATCAATCTCTCTCTCTCTCTCTGTCTCTCTCTCTGTCTCTCTCTCTCTCTCTCCCTCTCTCTCTGTCACACCACACACACACAAACACACACACACACACACACACCTGTCCTGTCCTTCCTTCCTTTTATTTGTTCTTTCTTTCTTTCTTTTCATTTCTTTCTCTTTTTTGTCCGCATGCCATTACATTTTGGCTGTACAAAGATAATTTCAACTTCTTATGTATTTCTTAGTCTATCCTAGGATCCTAGACTAGGATCCTAGTACCTTTGATAAATTTAGTGGAGAATAGTATGGAAGCTATAGTAGATTCTTTCTTTTTTATATATATACTTTTTTTTCCTACTTTATTTACATTTCAAATGTTTCCCCCTTTCTAGATTTCCCCTTTGGAACCTCCCCATTCCATCCCCACTCCCCCTGCCACTACTTGGTATATTCCCTCACCCACCCACCCATCCACTCTCCTCTTCCCTACTTGGAATTCTTCTATACTGGGAGATCTAACCCCCTCAGGCCCAAGGGCCTCTGCTCCCTCTGATGGCTAACAAGACCCTTCTCTGCCACATATGTGGTCAGCACCATGAGTCACTCCACGTATATTCTTTGGTTGGTGATTCAGTCTCTGGGAGTATTGAGGGGTCAGGCCAGTTGCCACTGTTGCTCCCTCCCTCAGCTCCTTCAGTCCCTTCTCCAACTCCTCCATCTGGGAACTCACACTCAGGCCTACTGTTGCTGTGAAGTGACTCTTGGGTATTTTGAACTCTTGGGCTAATAACCACTTATCAGTAAGTACATACCATGTTCATTCTTTTGTGACTGCGATACCTCCCTCAGGATGATATTTTCAAGTTTCATCCATTTGCCTGTGAATATCATGAAGTCATTGTTTTTAATAGCTGAGTAGTATTCCATTGTGTAAATGTACCACATTTTCTGTATCCATTCCTCTGTGGAGGGACATCTGGGTTATTTCCAGCTTCTGGCTATTATAAATATGGCTGCTACGAACATAGTGGAACATGTGTCTTTATTACATGTTGGAGCATCTTCTGGGTATATGCCCAGGAGTGGAATAGCTGGGACCTCACGTAGTATTATGTTCATTTCTCTGAGGGTCTGCCAAACTGATTTCCAGAGAGGTTGTATCAGCTTGCATTCCCACCAGCAATGGAGGAGTGTTCCTCTTTCGCCACATCCTCACCAACATCTGCTGTCCCCTGAGTTTTTGATCTTAGCCATTCTGACTGGTGTGAGGTGGAATCTCAGGGTTGTTTTGATTTGCATTTCCCTGATGACTAAAGATGTTGAACATTTCTTTAGGTGCTTCTCAGCCATTCGAGTTTCCTCAGTTGAGAATTCTCTGTTTATCGCTCTTCCCCACTTTTTGATAGGGTTATTTGGATCTCTGGAGTCTAGCTTCTTGATATCTTTGTGTACATTGGATATTAGCCCTCTATTGAATGTAGGATTGGTAAAGATCTTTTCCCAATCTGTAGGTTGCCATTTTGTCCTATTTACAGTGTCCTTTGCCTTACGGAAGCGTGGTAATTTTATGAGATCCCATCTGTCGATTCTCGATCTTAGAGCACAAGCCATTGGTGTTCTGTTCAGGAACTTTTCCCCTGTGCCCATGTGTTCCAGACTTTTTCCCACTTTCTCTTCTATTTGATTCAGTGTATCTGGTTTTATGTGGAGGTCCTTGATCCACTTGTACTTGCAAGCATGTGTGGAATGACTATGAAAACATGTTTTATAAAAACTATTACTGTCTCATAGCTCTGTCTCTTCTGGAACTCTCCATGTAGACCAAACTGGCCTCTAGCTTATGTAGGTCACTTGACTACCTCCCAGGTGCAGATATTAAATGTATGCACCACCATGCTATGAGTTTTCTTAAAGAAAACCTCAATTTTTCTGTCCTGACATCATCATTGCTAGTATCTTTTTCGATCTCTTATGGCCACATTTAGCTCTCATGTAGAATCTGACATGTGAAATGGAGTATACAGGTATACATGAAGGAAACCAGGATTCAGTATAAGCAAAAAAGTATATCATTGTGTTATAGCTGAAGCAAGGAGCTCGTGACATAGCTATTTCTAGCTGTCACTAGAAGGGTTTAAATTAGTTACAGAGACTTATTAGCAATAAAATTTAGAGATTTTAATTTCTACTGTTTAACTATGAATTACTAAAATTAGGCCAAAGGCTAATAAGGATCTTTGTTTAATTAAGAAACCTGATGTAATTTTCACTGTCAACTTTTACTTCTGAGCTTCAGTGTGTTACTACATCTTCCACAGTAGTAACTCAGGGACCTTTGTGTGGATAGAAAAGAGGCTTTCCCAGGGAAGCATCTGGTTTCCTAGCTTTAGCTGAATTGTATCTCCACTGTAAGTTATGCATGTAGAACAAATGACATCATGGAGATAAACACAGAATGCATGGGTGTTACTGCCCACACCAGGGTTATTCTTCACAGCTTTTCCCTTTGAATTAGATGACAGTAAAAAGTTTGAGATCTTTTTAAGCCACATCCCAAAATACAGTGGATCTCTGTCACCCTCCAGTTCTTTCCTCTCACTTTGTACCGTAGTTATGCATTTTTCAAAGAAGACTGCTTTCAGATTTGTAAACTTATGCTGTTAAGTCCAGCCTGGCTCATTTAAGATCTGGTTTATCTCATGTCCTGAGATATCAAACTTAAGAATTATGAATGAAACCCTACATGTGTTGATTCACTGTGCTAACAGCTGGCCACCCTCTGCTTGATGTTTAAAATATACTTTAATAATCCTTATATATCTTTCTACTTATATATGTTACTTCATAGCTCTTTGATATGCAATGAATCACATTTGAGTCAGAATTTTTACAAGTACTTTACAAGTATACAATCAGGTGGGACAAAAATCTTCTAACACATTGTCTAATATAATTTTCTTAAAATTCTGACAACAAATCTAATTAGGCATAATAAATAGTATTTTCATCTGTTAGCATTAAGATTACAGAAGAACTGAGTTTCTTTTTTTACTGAATCAAAAAATCTAATAATTTAAATCAAAGTAGATTTGCTTATTAAATACTTGTCTTTCAGCACTATGGTAAATAATATTATTCACTTGTCAGTACTGTCTAATAGCAACCAGGAAAAAAAAAACTCTTTAAGTTCAGCACAACAAAATTGAAGGTATTTGGCATAGTTGCCCAAATTTAAATAGACAATTCATAGTGTAGCGTGATTAGATTGTGGTAGTTATTCACTGTGATTGTAGTGTAAAAAGTTTCAGTTTGTTTCCTACATTTGTTTTATAGGAATAAGAGCTGGATGATGAACAATTTTTACTGAGAACTTACTTTGTGCCCTGAGCCACTACAAAAGTGACTGCACATGGAAATGAAAATGTTCCGTTCACTATGTCCACTCAGATGCCAATCTAAGCGCCTCCATCTCTAATACCCTAAATAGGAAGAGATCAAACATACCTAAGGATATTTTATCTGAACATCTTCCAGGGTCACATAATACATGTTCTCTTCTATATAGAAATCCCTTGTAGCTCAGTTGCATCGAATATTTCATGAATGCTTTATTTAGTCAGTGACAAAATGGATAAATGATTGTACTAACGGGCATATGAATGAAAAGAAAAATGCAAACCTAGATTCTATGCTGTCTTTTCCTGGAATGCCAACCTACATCTTACTCAGTTCCTTATGTATTTGAACAATAACTCATGTGGATTTTTTGTTTCTTTATAAAGAGGATTCACAGTTAATGCTCAAAGGTAAAGTTCCATTTATATAAAGTAAGGATAGTGGGTTGGTGTGTCACCCACCCACTATATCTGAAAATATCCCTACTCATACATAGTCTTCAATGTTCTGGGAAGTCTTGGTGCTCACTTTACTGTTTGTTTTAAAACAAGTCAAAGCAATTTATATACATGCACTTGAGAATATTGCCTGAGGTGTAAGCTGTAGAGGATACAGACAACAAAATATCAAACTGAAAACTTTGGAATTGAACTTAAAAATTTTGTTATTCAAATCACACAGTATCATCTCAGGAAGATGCATATAAATTATTTCAACCATTCGTCAAATTTTTACAAAACTTAGTAAACAAACCTGAACACTGAATCTTATGTAATTTGTGAAAAATGACAATATCTGACAGGCTTCAATCTTCAAATTTTTGTGTGGGCTATGTCTCTAAGTATTTTTTAATTTAATCTATAACAGTTCACATTTTTTTGTCTTACATCATATGAAAGCAGTATTTGACATTCAGATTTAAGTAGAATAATAGCACACAGCAACTGATGATAATTAACTCAAGCAAATTCTCTTATCTAGAATGTGGTATAATTTTTCATCTTGCCACACTGTTAACAGTGATACATGTCCAAAAAATTGTCTCTCTAGTTATAAGTTAATTTCAAAAGAAAATGGCTTTTCAAGAGACTAGATATGGTTCCTTGTTTCTTCATAGTTGCATAATTCCCCTTCAGGGAAAATGGTAGATGAAATATTATTGGGGAGATCCTGTTAAATGAAGTAACAGATGGCCTGGAATAGATGGAAGATGTACTCACATAGTGAAATCTGGTACAAAGAAATAAATGACTCCAAATAAAGACCTCTGCTAATGAGAGCTTCAGTCTTGTACTGATTTTTAAAAACATATTTTAAGTGAGCATTATTTTAGTGCTTGGCTATAGTATACATATAATTAAGTAATACAGCCATCACACAGCCATTGTGTCTTGCCTTGCTTTCCTGAATTTATATTTATGTCCCTCTGAAGAACTTTCTCTTGCTATTTGTGCTCAAGCACCTTCAAAGAGAAATCTCATGAGCAAAGTTTCTGTCGATGAATTCCACTTTAAATGTATAGTAAATTAAGTGTTCCCAAACTACAAGTCTGTGACTTCTTAAGCAATAATGGCTATTGGTTAAAGAATTTAAAAATGAAGTTGTATTTCCTCGATGTATTTAACCATTAGAAATTCTTGTTTTATGATCCTAGTTCTAGTGTAATTCTTCCTTAGGGGTTATCCAAACATTTGCTTTGTTGCATTTCAGTGTTGTATTTTATACCCAAGCTGCCAGCTTGGTCTACTTTCTTCTGGCAATGTAGGGAATTCTTATGTCCCATAAAGCAAATTTCAATCCATGAACTGTGAATATGTACCAAGTTTACTACTCACCTTACTGTACAACATCTCCCTAGTAATATGTAACTTCTTGTATATTTCTCCATTTTTTTTTAAACTCAGGGAAATAGGAAGGACAGGTTTGGGTACCCTGTTTGAAAGTATAGCATGACTGAAACCCAGCTGGTGTTTTGAGCTTTCTTACCTGATGAATTTTGTTAGTGCTATTGGTATTGTTCTTAGCATCCTAATGAAATCTGAAAGCAAAAGTTTTCCTGAATGCAATATATATTCTCAGTAGGAAGGAGGGGCACAACTCTCCAGTCCCTCAAAATTGTGGCTAGAAAATGTTTTTATAAATCCACTTTTCTAAAGGCTGAAAATGTGATCCATGCATTGATGGAATAACTGCTCTTACCAAGCCATAGAACTAAAACAAGGCAATATAAGGGAGAAGCATGAGGGAGGGGGAAGGGTTTCCCTGTCTGGGCTATTGCACTTCCCTTTAATGTCTGCTGTGACCAGGAAGACAGAGGCTGCAACTTTTCTCACTTGGGATGCTGTGTCTGTGTCTACCTCAGCTTCAACCATGAAGTAATAACAGATACATTGCAAAGTACTCTGTGGTCCTGCTCAGCTCTTACAGTCTTGCTGCATGCCCTTGAAATGGCCTATAGAACCATAAGCAGATTTCCTTACGACATTTACTGCCTTTTTTCCCCTGCCAATTAAAACAGTAAGTGTGCCTTGTAAAAATTTAGAAACAAATCAATTTCAAAGCGAACAAGCCACATGGACTATTTCAAAGCTCATAGATGATAACTACTAGCATCTAATGATATGTTTTCTTTGAGTAATTTTGCATGCATACACATGCACATACATTCACTTAAAAATCTCTTGATACCTGGTATTCAATTACCATATCTTGTGAAACTTGGTGTTTCCAAATACTTGGTTTGCCTTATTCTCCTAAAAGCAGTTTGAGGTTTTCTAGGTCTGTTTTCACTCATATGTTTGCACTTATATGTGCACTTTCTTTGCAAGTACATATTCCATGAATATCTTATTTTAATATCCTAATTAAAATCTGTAGTCATTTAAAATTTGTTAAGCTATATTACATTATTTATTGCAAAGGAATATACATATATGTATATATGTTTTATTTATGGAGTTTGATGCAGAAGGTCAGATATTTTTAATTTTATGAATCTCAGTATAATGTTTTATTTTCTTCAGAGGAAATTTTCTCAACAAACTAAATTCTTGTTCAATATGCTCTAAAATCAGCAATCCAATGCACCTTGACCTCTGTATTTCACCTTACTAAAAGAATTTTATCACTTTACCTATGCTTTTTATTAAATATCAGAATATATAACAGAAATCACAGGCCTGTCCTGGAATGCTTCATGTCCTTTAAGCTTTGCCCATCAATATATGTTAATTTGAATTAAATTAAAAATAAAAAGAAAGAAATAACTTGGGCAGTTTTCAGATCTGCCTGTACACTGGTACTCAGGCTGCAGGGGAAAGTTTAATTCATCTCTCCCTTGGTGTATATTTAAGCAAGGGACCCATTCTGGAAACAGACTTTCACTTCAGTTTGTAAAGTTATATCTAGTTATTGGGAGGCAGTAATGAAGCAGCAAGGAGAACCCCAGTAACAGCTTTAGTAAAGACACTATGTTCACCATGTACAGAAATGACACATGACAGGGAAGTAAACTCAAGATGAGTCTTGTATGGTGCTCAATCTATAAATCCCTTGTCTATCTTATTTGCTAAGCAGCATATCTGTGCTTTTGAAGCTGCATGTGAGTGTGGACGTGTATAGGTGTGTGCATGTGTGTATGTGTATAAATATACACATATATACACATGTACACATCTATATATGTACATATATACTTATAAACACATAGACAGATGGACACATAGACACAGACACATATATATGACTATGTATACATATATATATATTCATATGTACATATATATTATATACATATACACATATGTACATGTGCATATATTGCATATACATATGCATCAAATATTCATTTATACATATATACACATGCATACATATATACATGAATACATACATAAAGAATACATACATATATACATATATGTACAAGTGTCCATGGAGGCCAGAGGCCACCACATGGTGTTTTCCATAATCACTTTCCACTCTTTTTGGTGAGGCAGTCTCCCCCTGACCTTAGAGCTCACCTGTTTTGCTTGACTGTCTGGACAGGAAACCCATGGATTTCCAGTGTCTACTTCCCCAACTCTGGATAACAGAGGTGTGCAAATCTGAGCCTGAGTGTTAGAAATCCAACTTAGGTTCTCATGTTTGCATGACTGAAGCATCTCCCTAGTCCCCTTAAGGATTTTGTAACACATATGCAACTTTTTAAATTTCTCAAGCTTACCATGCAATTGTGACTACCATGTCACTTGCTCCATAAAACAACTTTTGGGTCCCTGTTTTGAAGTGGCCTTTATTAGCTATGTGATACGAAATCATGATCTACTAAGTAAAAGGGTTGGTCTTCTCTCCCTTGACAGAGAAATAACAAGAATTAATATGATCTTAATTGTTAAGGTTGAATGAGAAAAGGAATATAGGATTACCAGGCCTCACTTTGCTGATGAATTGTACATAAAGAGGTTAATTAAACATGACTGTCTCATTTTCCATTTCTTGGAGAGAAAGAATCTGGAGAGTTCTACAATTTGAACTTTCCAAAAATATGCTTTCCCCTAAACCCTATTATCTTTCATGGCTTCATTTGTCTTTCATGTCTTTAGGCTTCCAGCTGGACTCATCATGTGACCGTTTTCATGAATTAGGAATGCTCCTGTTAGGATTTGAACTACATTACAAGCTCATTTGGTGGCTGAATAAGGACAGTAATATTGATAATGTCACTTTCATTTATGACCCTTCTTCAGAGTTGATCTATATTTTTTGTAATTGTTGTGTTTTATTGATATCTCTGGAGCAGAGGAATGGCTGTCCACTAGTGTCCTGATAGAGAGACTAAGGCTGTGATTTACATCAGTACCAGAATTCTCAAGAGACCCTTCTATAAATTTGAATAATTGCCATTACCCTTTATAAAGGGGCAGAATGGGGCTATTAAAGGAGTAGTTGGGGAAGTAGAAATAGGGAACTCTGTCAGGGAACTTACTGGTTTGTTGAATGTTAAGGATAAAAATTTCAATTTGGGATCAGAGTAAAATTTTCAACTTGAGATCAGAAGTGTGTAGTTTCTCCCATATCCCTCTGTACCTCCCTCCCATCTGTCCTTTCTCTCTTCCTTTACTTTTTTCATCTCTCTTTTCTTGTTTTGTGGCTCCTTCATGATCACCAATTTTCTTTAAAACTTTAGTTTTACACATTATAAGGTTTGTAGAGATGAATGTTTAATCATAAGGCCATTTATTCTCCTCACTGTGAATGCAAAATGAATAAATGGGAAGATCTTAAATAATAAACAAAAAACACAGAGCTTAAGAAAAAAATTATCATCTGTCTGCCTACCTATATATCACCTATTCATGTATGTAGACTTTTTCTGCCCCTGTAGTTTCAGGGCCCATTTTGCTCCTCCCTTTTTACCTCAAATAAAATTCTCAAAATAGGTGTTTTCAAGTGTCATACCTGATTATTTTGCTCTCCTTTACATAACCAAAATAAGAACTTCTAAGAAAAATAAGGACAATTTATAATTATGAACTCCATTCAATATTTCTTACTTACTGAATAATATTTCAATACATCATCTTATTTTGTCTCTAGTATGACCCTGAGGAATTAGGTAGTATGGTTTCTGTATCACAGGTAAGAAACTTAGGTTTACATTTAGTCACTTTGGGACAAGTTCTGAGAGGAAAAAGTGAAGCATATTTTCTGATTTCTGAGTTGAGAAACAACCAATTAATATCCAGAACCATTAAAATCTCTCTAGGCAATTGAGCCACTTTTGTTTTGTTCAGTTTAGATATAGTCCTCTTTAAAGAAGGAATCACCACCATTCCTTAGAGTAGGCTCTAAGGTGAAGCCTTGGGAAAGTCACATTAAAATAAATGTCAATGAAAATCCCCCCACTGGCTTCATAGGGAAAACAATATATACAGAATCATATTAAATTCTATTTAACAGAGTCATGATATGTATGTATGTGTAAGTACACAAACATAGCTATAGATGTTCAGTGCACCATGCCAAGGTACCATACTATTTGGGGATACTGCAGTAAGTGGTATTTAGTAGGCTGTCTAAGGTCACAGTCTTAGAATAAATTTGGATCAACTTAGAGGCCTCTGAGTTTACACAAATATTTGAGAAAAATATATAGGAATTAGATGATAGCACAGAACAAAGAAAACAAAAGAGAAACAATCTTGTTATATCACAGCTCTGTCTATAGGTTTAGCCCTTATAGCATCTCTGCACAGTTGAGCTGCATAATACCTTTTGGGCTTAGGTAATATTACAAGATTCTGGTCTGAGAAAAGTAAAGTTTTAGAAGGTTCACAAAATACACAATGTCCCTCATTGGATGGCCTGAATTCAAATTCAGATTTACATTACTGAAGTTATTGGATCATTGTACTCTACAGCATTACCTTTATGGTGGGTCAGTCTCCTGTCACAGATTGCTAATTGACTGGAAACCCACAAACACTTGTAACTTTCTGTGCATATTCTGAGATGGTTAGTTTAACTGTCAACTGATACAACCTAGAATTTCCCTAGACAAGAGTCTGAATGGGAAATTATCTAATAAGTTGGCTCATGGGCATGTCTGGGGGGGGGATCTTTTAATTGTTCGCTGATGTAGAAAGACAACACCTACTGTGGGTCACACTATTCCCTAGGAAGATGGTCCTGGACTGCATAAATGAGGAAAAAGGTTGCTGAAAGCAAGCAAGCAAGCAAGCAAGGATGCATTTATTATATCTTTGCTTTGGACTGAGACTAGGATGTGATGTACTTGAGGCTTTGCCTTTACTTCCCCAAAAGAATTAATTGTTACTTGGAATTATAAGTCAAACAAATGCTTTTCCCCTCTCTGTTGTTGTTCATCAGAGCGTTTTATCACAACAGAAATGAAGCTAGAACACATACTAAGCCTGTGCCCTAACACTGAGCATACCACCAGCCTCCAAAGTTTTGCCTTTGTAAAATCAATAGTTAAGGACAACTCTAATTTTGAGAGATTGTTACATATTGTAACCCACCACCCCAATCTCCCTTCAGTAAAAATGCATCTTATTTCAATGATTGGCCTTCACACCTCAAAAATTAACACATGTCCCAGAAAACAATTAAAAAATATCATTTCTCAGCTTCCACTTAATTTTAACTGTTACATTATGTATTTAACTTCTTATTTCCCAATGCCTTCCAACCACTTGCCTTACAGAACAGGAAATGTTGCCAGCAAGCATTTTGAACACTCTCCCACTGAGTTTGCTCATGAAGAGAAGAGGTCAATTTCGGTGGCTTTGCAAGAAAAATATTAGTTCCATGTTTACAGAAAAAGAAAACACAGAAGTATGTGGGTATAATTGGTAGGGCTTTGTCTCTTTTAGCAACAAAACTGGTCATTGAGATTTGAGTCATAATTTTAGTTAGCCTGTTTTATTTGGAGCTTGATGAAATATTGGAATGAATGGTGAGACTATGCTGCACAATGACAAGGGGACCCATGTAATAAACAAAGACATTTATAACAAATAGATCACAGTGGGGGCATCAGAAAGTCTTCAATTAAAAGCAACAGGACTCAGGAAAGGGGATTTGCTGTACAAAATATATTCGTATGTCGACAGACTTAGCTGATGTATCAAGAAAAGAGGAAAATGTGTCTTCTCAAAACTCCTGTGAGAATACACAAAATGGCTAATAGTGAAATGTGTGGGTTTTGTAGAACTTGTCTACATAAGCTATTAATATTTTGGAAGAGAGTATCAATTGCTCCAAGATCATTGTTACTCGTGGCTGCAATAAATCTATGCATAAAGAACCAAAAGCTGAATATATTGGAGGTCTAAGTGAATGGAAAATATTTATATCTGCTAGCAGACATGAAATAAATATAAAGAATTATACAATGAAGCAATGAGGGGTCCTCATTGCAAATGGGGGTACTCATTACAAGTGTTTGAGAATTGAGACCATGTTGCTTAATGATACAGGAAATGATCAATTATCTGGAGGCAATAGTGAAAAAGAAACTGGTACTTTGTTCCAATATATCAGCTAATAATCACTTGTCTCATCTTCAGTTGGTACCAAGGGAAGTAAGGCCCTGGACAATAACAGAAATGTCTGAAATACTATATAATAAAGTTTAAGGTAAATCAGAATTGGTCTAAGGAGGCCAGTTTTTAATCTACAGAAGAGATGCAGTCTCGAGGCTGTCTTTAACTTCATTTTGAAAAATGAAACCTATTTGTTCCTGGATTTTTCATCAGGACTCTGTATTAAATACAAGGTTGTGACTATGTAAAATAAAACAAATATTAATTCTTGGTATTCATTTCAATGGGTACGTGAAATAATGAGAGCAGGTATCTTATTTCTTATTTTGGTAAGTGCTATCAGCTGATCTTTACCTCAGCATATACTTAGCTGCCTAATTAAAAAAAAAAAAACAAACAAACTGAAGAACTAAAGTTTGATGAGCTTATGACAAGGGAAATCAAGGAGATGAGGAAATGCCTGTCAGATATACAGTTCTATCTAAAGGTTTCCTGAGCAAGTTCTCAACTGATACTGGATAAAAGAACGGTCTTTGGCTAACTATTGATAATACTCACTGTCTTAGCTAGGGTTTTACTGATGTGAACAGACACCATGACCAAGGCAACTCTAATAAGGACAACATTTAATGGGGGCTGGCTTATAGATTCAGAGCTTCAGTCCATTATCATCAAGGCAAGAGTGTGGGAGCATCTAGGCAACCATGGTATAGGAGGAGCTAAGAGTTCTATATCTTCATCTGAAAGCCACTAGGAGAAGACTGACTTCCAGGCAGCTAGGGTCTTAAAGCCCACACCCACAGTGCCACAACTACAACTACTCCAACAAGGCCACACCTACTCCAACAAGGCCTTGCCTCCTAGTAGTGTCAATCCCTAGGCCAAACATATACATGCTATTCACACTCATGGAAATTCAAGGTATGTTATATTTTATGTAAGTTCCTAGAAGATGCAATTTCTTGATAGTTGTGGTGGCATCTGATGGCTTATTTACTAATCTAAGCATCTTGGTTTAAAGTAGCACTAAAGTGGCGAGTCAGATTGCTTTTCAATGACAGAAAATTCCATCTGATCTCTAATTTTCCTATTGCTCCAAATTTATTAGAATTAATTCATATATAATAAAATTCTTCATTTTAAGGCAAAAATTCAACATTTTAGTCTATAATGATTATTATTTATCTAATTCCAGAATTGTAACATCTCAAAGAGAAGGTCCAAACCCATTTAAGTTATAGCATTTTCTCCTATAAAATAATCAAATTGGTTTCCAATAGATAGGCATATTACAAAATTTCATTTCATGTTCTATGAACTCCTTATAATTAACACCTTTCATGTAGCATCATATAGTCAAGGCTCATCTGTTGCACAGTATAGATAGCTATTTGGCATCTTTTTATGAACAAATTTTACATTACTGTATTTTATATGCATTCTTGTTGATTTTTTTGTTGTTTTTTTTTATTTGCATTCTTTAGTAGAGTCTCTTTATCTATGATGATATTGAAGTTTTATATGAATGTAGCTGGGGTTGGATTTCAAGATCATATGTCAACTCAGTGGTCACATTTCTGAGTTCTAGCAGACACTTTTCAATGTGGTGGCAGCATTTTTTAGCCTGAACAGCTATACTTTGCTTTCTTTTCACAGACTCCAGAGGAACTAGAGGATGTTTCTGACCTTGAAGATGACCATGAGGTCCGTAGCTACACCAGCATTCAGACAGAAGGGAAAAATGACCGAGTAAGTCATCTACAGAGGGACATTCTTGGCTCTAGGTAGTCTCTGTCAATCCAGGAAGCCTCTCATGCATGAAACAATTAGATCTAGATCTGACTCTCTGAAACACAAAGAGGAAAGCATAAGACTTTAGGAGTAGCAAGCTAAGAAAGTATTTTCTCTGTCTTGAGAAGTCAGCATGAGGGTTGTAATATGTGGTAGGAAATCATTCCTTACTGCTTCCAATTTTGTATAAGTCATGTGAATATGAAAGTGAAATTTATACATGTTTGTTTAGTTCAGAGAATAGGATGCGGGATATTATAAATGTAGTCTGAAAAGATAGGAAACAAGATCTTCTTCAGAGTCAGTAATGGGGATGGTTTTTTTTTTCTTCAGTACTATCTTCTACACCTCCCTCAAAACACACATACACACACACACACACATACACACACACATACACAAACACACACATACACACACACACACAAACACACACAAACACACACATACACACACACAAACACACAAACACACACATACACACACACAAACACACACACACATACACACACACAACACACACACACACACATACCCATACAGACACACACAGAGTGAAAGAGTGAGAGAGCAAGAGAGAGAGAGTTATTTTTCTCTAGCTTTTATGATAAAATTAGCCTGTTTCTCTTTCATCTGAGTATATTGTTCTGAAAATAAATACCATTTTTCCACTGTCAGCAAGTATTAGAAAAATATGGGTTGGGCCTCCATCTTGAGATTAGGATTTTTGCTGGTTACTTGGTTTGTTAATTTGTTTAGAGCTAATTTATACCAGAAACTGTCTAGAACACATAATATCTAAATGTGATTTTCTTCAGATCTAGCTGCTATCATTGCTAAGATGTGGAGTCAGAAAGTGGTAATAAAGAAGAAATGTATTTTTCTGCTGGTAAACTATGCTCCAGTAGCTGGTGGAGTATATCTGTGTCACTGGGATCAAGATAGGCTGACAAGCCATTGCTAGAACAAAGTTAAATTAACAAAAAGGAAATGTTGCATTTGGATAAATACAACTCTATTTACATTCTGGGTTTATGCACATAGACAACAAATCCTTGCTTTAGACACTTCAGATTTCTTCATTTAGAAAATGAAGATTCGATCATATGTTTTCATGTTTCCTTGGTAACTTCAAATACAATGATATTTATGGGGGTGTTTTATTAGCTTTAAAACTTAATAATGAGAAGGTAAAACTTGTTGTATCTCCATGTTTACTCATAAATGAACCCTATTGGGTTTTTCATAAGACTGCTTATATTCTTAGGATCATTTAGAAATTTCTCTATATTGTGGAATTTCTTCCATCTGTATAGAGTTCTATAGCAATCTAGTTTCTCTTTATTGACTTTGTGTGAAAATCTCACCACAGCCAGTAACAAAACTGTCCGATTTGCTAAAAGCAAAATTCTATTTCACCTAATGTACACCTCTGCTCCTTTATTTTCCACTATGTATATTCCAAAGGACTCAGATGTTTTTTCTATCTCTCCCTATTCCTCACCTGTAATTATGATGTGAAATTCCTTTTGAAAAATGTGTAGTCATTATGAATCATATATCTCTACTTCCACTCCTTTGGATCTAGTATTCACATTCCTCAGACTCATTCATCACTAGCATATTCTCTTTCATTTGGTGATTGGAAATTCTTAGGTATAGTTTCTATATGTTCTCAATGGGTCCCCTTTGGAAATGATGAGTTTAAATGTGTATAGTCATGCATTACTTGATTAAAATTGTTTGGTCACACTCCTGATATAATCCTGTTGTGGTAATAAATAATATTAATCAGGGATTTCTACCCCACTTTTAATTATTCAATTTCCAGATAAAAGACACAAAATCTTTATATTTATAATAAGCCTTATAAGCACTACAGCTGGGCAGATGTCTACAGTCTATGCTATTATGTCTACTTCCCTATCAATAACTCTGAATTATAACTCGCCATGTTACATCTGGGCTGCTTTGAAGTCCAATTTGCCAGCCCTTGTGGCCATGTTTTCATGGCTCACCTACCCCATGATGTCTTCTACTATCTTCCCCTTCTCTCTGCCTTCCTGTGGCACTGCCTCAGACCCCAAGCCCAGGAACCAAAACCTTGTCTACCTCTCTTTTGCCCAGCTGTAGGCTGTCAGCATCTTTATTTAACTAATAGTTATAAATTAAGGAGCAAGGTTACATAACATCACTTGGTGTGTGTGAGGATTCCCTCGTTCCTGAGACAATCAGATCTTGGGGGTTGAAAGGCCCTGGAAGAAAAATGCCCCTAGACTCAGCACTAGAGCCCTAGGCCACCCAGGGGCCTGAGATGGGCTAAACTCACCCCCCTTAGACAGTTCTGAGAATGGTTGTTTTTACCTTGTTCCAAAAACAGGCCCACCATGAAATGTCATGATGAACTCTGTTCTGAAAATTGTTTTGGAAAAGTAGTAGTTTTGACTTGACTCCTATCCTGTTGATCAACCAAAAATGTCACAGTGACCTCTGTTTTGCGACCCTCTGCTCTTTCCCATGACGCATGTTCCCCCTGCTCCCCCTTTTGCTTTGTGGTTTTTCCCTATAAATACCCCTAACTTCAGCTGCTCGGGGTCGATCTCCTCTGCCCTGTGTGGGTTATGAGCTCGGCCCAGTGCACTGCTTCCCCGAATAAACCTCATGCGCTTGCAGCAAGTTCAGTTTCTCGTGAGTCATTGGGGGGTCGTGTCTTCCCGTGGCTTGAGTGAGGGTCTCCCCAATTCGGGGGTCTTTCAGGGGTCAGTATTAAGCACTACAATACATAGCAAAAGACCCAAATTCAACATAATTCTTCTCAAACAGTTCCACTGCTTGGTGGTTAAGCATTCAAACATATAAGCCTACAAAATCCATCCTCATTCAGACCACAGCAATAACTTTTTTGATAAATGGAGAAAGTTTTTACAATCACACATTTAATTATTATTCATATGAGTTTTCTTAGGACCTAAAGCTGATAGAATAAATTCTATGTTAGTATAGAGATGAACAACCAATACCATAAGCAAACCTGATATAGTCCTAAAGGAACAAGAGACAGAAACCAACTCATAGTAACAAAGCTGTCTTAGTAGTGGCCCCTCGCTACAATGAAATCTAGTTGTAACAATAAAAATAAAATTGCTTTAAATTTACTTATACACAATTTAACTCTGACAGCATATTTTGGTGTGCATCTACCTTGAAAGTTAATCACAACCTACTTTATCTTTAAATTAGGATATGGAAACCAAAAGGAACAGGACAAGCCTGTCTCTAACACAAATCTTGGACCTGACCAGATCCAAGAAATTGTTTTAATATGTTTCAAAATCTTGGACAGACATTATATGTCCCCAATACTTACCTATTTTTTCTAATGAGATGGTGATGCTGTGTCCCTTACTCTTGTGTCTGAGATCTTATCTTCACATTATACTCAGAATTTTTGTTTGTTTTTGTGCCTATTATACTGCTTCTTTAAATACATTTCACGAATACCAACACATTGAAGACAAACCATAAGATCCATCATTGATTTTTCTGAGAATCATTGAATACTTGCACAGGGTTCTGTGTTAAATTCATGGTCTCTGGGAAGACAAGCATCTGGATTCCCTTCTGTTCATTGTATGATGAAGGACTCAACATTTTTTTCTGTTTTGTTTCTTAAATTATGCATACTCTGTTATATTGGACATGCACTAGAACCAATTTCAGACACTACTTAAGCATTGAGTGACAGTTATTTATTATCATTTTATTTTCTGTGTTTCACTCCTAGTAGCTTTGGCTCAGCATCATCTGTTATAGCTGTCATCAGCTGTAAATGCCATTGGGTATTGTAAAGGTCTGTAACTAAAAATAATGATTCAGAGTCTGCAGACAATGAGAGACAAATATTAAATGACCAATAGTGCTTGCCTTATGAAATGGCAATTGGAGAGCCAAGCAAACATGATTATCTCAATATTGAACACGGGAATTCTCTGGACCAACAGTGTGATTATATCTATTGAACAGGTCCACAGTGGCACACAGGCTTTGTTGTGTAATAGATTTACAGAAGATTGTTCACAGAGCTTATTGTGTATTCTGTTCATGACTTAATCAAATATAATATAGGATTTTTAAAAATTCTTATAGTATCAAATGAATGAGGCAGGAAAATGGATTTCTCTTACGGATAATTATAGACATACTACCTAAATATATGGTAGTAAAGCCTTTGTGAATCCACCTTTTCTTAAGACTAGGGTATACCCAGGCTAACTTATATTTTTGTATAAGCATAGCAGTTCTGAGTATTGAGTAATACATTGTAGTTCACATAGCATCTTTAAGTTTGTATTTAGAACTTTTGAACAAAAGACTTGGCATTAATGTTTGTTATTTTTCTCTTCTTAATTTTGGAAAGTAAAGAATGAAATTCAAAGAATTCAAATAGTTTATGCCAGTCATGTTGATTGTGACAAAGTCATAGGTTTCCATGTCTCATGCACACAGTTTCTAGAAAAGCACATTCATGATGTAGATTAAAGCTCTAAAGACTCAGTATAGAATTGATAATAGAACTCTCTCCTGCAAGAATGATTTATGGAACCAAAGATCATGTCATGAAATCATTCCTGTAGGCTTATTTTTTTTAAATAATAATAATTTAATAAAATTTTAAATAATAATTTAAATAAAAATAATTTAATAAGCATACTTAAGTGCTTTAACCTCCCTTCTAGCTCACCACCTACCAGAAGCAGTGAAAAGGAAAGGTTAATATGGCAAAGGAGGATGTGGACCTGTTTAGAAATAGTTCTTTGGGGTGAATCCAATCTGTATTTTCAAGCTATCAGCAGTTCACTTCACAGGAATCAACACTAGTAGCTCGATACCCCTCACAAACACCATTCATGAATCAGCAATACAGAAGAAACTGCGAGGCTCTGCCAATCGGCCTGAGTCCAAGGAAGTGGCAAGAAGCCATATCACCACATTAACTTTTTACTTTATTGTGTCCTTAGTGAATGAATTTCCATAATATTCTGCTGTAGATCTCAGCATCACAGATTGCACTAGTTATCAGTGTCTTATTACTACCATTGCTATGATAAAACACATGGCTAAAAGTCACCTGGGAATGAAAGGGCTGTCCTATGCTTGCTAGTAACAGCCTGTCACAGAGGAATGTCAGGCCACAAACTCAGGCAGGACCAGAACCTGGAGTCAGGTACTGAAGCAGAGACCCTCAAGGAGTTCTGCTTTCTTATGCAAATCAGGACCACCTGCTGAGGGTTTACAGTGCTCACTGGAGCCCTAGACCCTCCCACACTAATCATTGATCAGGAATAGATCTCACAGGTTTGCCTACAGGTCATTGTGATGGAGGGATTTTCTCAATTGAGAGTCCCTCTTCCCAAGTGACTCTGGCTTGTGTCAAGTGGCCAAATGATGATGATGATGATGATGATGATGATGATGATGAAGAAGAAGAAGAAGAAGAAGAAGAAGAAGAAGAAGAAGAAGAAGA
>JADRCH010007258.1:274539-317360 GCA_019843965.1 Rhynchomys soricoides
GAAGAAGAAGAAGAAGAAGAAGAAGAAGAAGAAGAAGAAGAAGAAGAAGAAGAAGAAAATGATAATATAATAACTGGAACACTACCAGAAGTTCTTTGGTGCATTTCTCTCTATGAAGTCATGACAAATGATCAGTAAAGAGTGGCAAGGTGAACTAATACCACATAGTGTCATCAGCAAGACCAGTGTCAGCAAAGCCCAATGAAGACCAGCAAAGAGTGACAAGGTGTACCAATATAACCCATAATCATCAGCTGTCTGTTATATTTATACCATCTCCAAACATCATGTACTCTCTCAATCATCCATGTTAGCAGCTTCTGGAAAACACCATGTATCTGTTCTCAGCAAAACATCCTCCCATGTTTCTGCTTCAGCAAAAACATCCCCTCATAAGACAGTTTCCAGAAAAATAACACCTGACACAACTTATTCTCCAAACAAACCAGAAATTCCCACTTTGCATTTCTATTTGAATCTCATAAACTTCTAAATGGCCTAGTGCTAGATCTTCTATCAATTGGAAAATTAGTTTGTTAATCCACATTCAGCATCAACCGGGTAATGCTCATTCAGTCAGAATTTCCTGTGGTAGCTTATTTCCCCTTGATGAACGGGGCTTTAGGCAAATAGAGTTGGACAGCAGGAGATTTTTTTGGGGGGGGCAATAAACTTAATTCTTTCATCATAGAACTCACAGGAGAAGAGGCAATTGTGTTGCATATGATTACTATTTAGCTGACATTGTGTTTTGTTTCAATAATCGGAAAAAGGGAACTGTAATTTTCAAATACATCCCTGATTTATCTTCTGCAATTGGGACAAGAGAGGCAGTTGAGTCCCCATAAATTGTTTCAGCATTAGTAAGTGAGCAGCTGAGGGAATGTTCCTCTAATCCTCTTGGGTAACAACTATGTATTTAGAGATGAATCTACAGTGAATTGAAAGAGTGAGTTATTGAAATGCAGAAAGGAGTGATTTAGCTTCTACCAATGCTGACAACGTAGAAATCAGTATGGTATTTAGAATCACATAACAATAGATTCAAGTCTTAGCTATATTACTTACAACAAATGGCTTTGAAAAAGTTCTATTTCTGATCCTCAGTTTTCACACTTGTAAAGTTAGAACAGTATCTATTTTATGTAGGCTTTTAAGAATAAATTATATATGTAAGAAATTAATTCAGCTCTTGCCTCAGGATATGTTCCATCAATTTGTATTTTATGTTCTTCTGATATTTATTATAAGACTGCAATAATCTTCCATAATTTCACTTGCTGGGGTTTCATTGATCTTCTGCCCAATACAGTCCATTTTTTAAAAAAATAGGAATTCCCAGAAATAAACAATTCATAAAATTTAAATTACTTGTGTTCACTGTTACTCCATCTTATATGGAAGGTAAATCACACTTTTTCTGCCTATCCATTCTGTGACTACCACCATCTGATTATATATCATGCTGTTATTTTGGTTCTCAGGTCAACTTTATTGGCATTAACATTTCAGCACTGTGCTTGAGTGGTTGTTATTCTACCCAATAGTAGCCCCAAATTGCAAGAGTAGCAATGCTAGCAATTTTAAAAGTACATTTCTATAAGTATTCTATTATGTTACTTGATGAAAATCAACTTAATTTATAAATTAGGCATAGGAATAGCTTCTATACATGTAAAATTTGATACCACGTGTAGTTTCAGGCATCTATTAGAACACATATTCCCTAGCTAAGGGAGTACAGTAAGACACTTGCTTTCATGGTACTGAACATTTTGACATCTTAAATACTCTGCTACCAAAGTCTTTTGAAGTATTTTTGTTTTTGTTTTGCTTTTTGAAAGAGGTAAGACATCCAGAGACACTTCAAGAGTTTAAAAGGAATTTGGCTTTGATGCGATTCATGAATGATACCAGAATACATGTGATTACATAAGGGTACAGTGGAGCTGAAATAGAGACCAGTTAACTCTTTACAGTAGAGCAAAACAGAGAAAACATATTCAAGAATTGTCAACTTCTTGGGTTTCTCATTGTTGATTAGAGTCCTGGTCTTGTCATCTGGGAATTTTTCTTGTTTGTAGTGTTTTGATAGCTTGGCAATCCATACATTCTGTCTCTATCAGATGTTGCGACCACATTTGTAAGGTTACATTCTATTTAATTTTCCATCATTTATTTCTTCACTCTACATTCAGATTGCAGTCCCTCCTCTCCTCCCAATCCCCCATCACAGAGTCCCTTCCCTCATTGTTCCTCTTCACCTCCGAGAAGGGGGATCCCCACTCCTGGATACCAGTCCTCTTTGGCACCTCAAATCACTGCAGGGCTAGGTATACCCTCTCACACTGAAGCCAGAGAAGGCAGCCCAGCTAGTGGAGCAGGATCCACAGACAGGCAACAGAGTCATGGTAAGCCCCAGCTCTAGTTGTTCAGGATCCACAAGAAGACCAAGCTGCACATCTGCCACGTATGTGTGGGGTTTGGGGAGAGTTCTAGGTCCAGCCCTTGTATGTTCTTTCGTTGGTAGCTCAGTCTCTGGAAGCCTTCAAGGGTCCAGGTTAATTGACTCCTGTTGGTCTTCTTCTGGAGTCCCTATCCTCTCCAGGTTCCTCAATGTACATTTAAAAAATAAAAAGGCAGAGAATTCAGTAACTATATAACATTACAAAGATGGTTGTGACCTCTATTAGGCACAGGAAAGTCTCATACTCAAAATCCCAAACACCTAAAAGTTTCACAGAAACTGAATTCCTATATTTTTTTATGCTACATACTGGCTAAAGGGAAGAGACTGAAAATCACATCCTAATATAGGCATGTTGTAGACAGTTTTCCAAGTAAACATTTAAAAATTACCCCTCTGTATCCTAGCCCAAGATATGTCCAGTGTTTGTTCCCTTCACACACACAGCTTAAAAGCAAGTAAAGCTTTATGTTGTCCCTGTCTCCCACAGTTTAAACCAGATCATGGTGGCTTACAAATGATGATTGGTAAAGGACCACTCATTCAATAGCACTTAGTAAAGACAGAGGTCTTTTTGGGAAGATGTCTGAAGCTGTGACCTTTAATTGCTAAAACTGTTTGTGCATACATTTTTGCACATACATTTTTAATTTCAAGTATTGTCAGTTCATCTTTCAGGTTGAAGTTCTGACATTTTTAAAAGGGCTCCCGAACTATATAAATTACAGATCAAATAAATGTATTGGTGAGTTTATCATACATTTATTATTTACCCGGGAGGATTTCATAGCTTGTAAGCCCACTCTGCTCTAAGGAAATAATTCTGAGGCCACTGAGTCTATATCAGCTCTATAAATAGAAACAAATTAGAAGAGAATAGGAATGAGAACAGGAATGAGAACAGTTGCCTAGGTTACTGGACACAACCTCAAAATGTCAACAGCATCAAATCAATTGGAGCATATAAAATCTTAAAATGCTTCTTGGTGGGTTAAAAAAAAAATCTACTCATGTTCACTGCAAGTTCATGTTGGCAATACAAATAACTACCTCATTATTGCTTGTCTACAGGCAGTTAGCCAAATGTCCTCCAATATGGGAGTATGGGGGGAAAAAAAGACAACCGCAGATGGGTGGTTTATTGAAAATAAAGAGTGGAATGGTTTTAATAAGCCCTATTTATTATCTGTATATGCTTCCAATAATCAATGTATTCTGAATTACCATACAGCATATGAAGAGAGATAATTTGGCTTGGGTTATTATGAAAAACAGTACAAGGAGACCTGGCTAAAATTATATGATACAGAAGCCCTTCCACAGAACACTGGAACCTTCCTGATCACAAATTTCTTTTATCCCAGTTTTGCTTCTGACAATCATTCTGTTTTTACACATCTTGTATTTTTTTCCTTGGATTTCTGGTTTACAAGTATGGTGTACAAATATGTGCATTTACTTGTATGTTCATATGTACATGAATGCTTGAGTATGTGCGCAGTTGTGTGTATTACGATGAATGTGTGTGAGGTTAGTGGCAACCTCCTCAAATGACATTCAGCTTTAATTTTAGAGACATGCTCTATTTGGTCTTGAGCTCGCTGAGAAGGCATGTCTACTAGCTGGCTACCTCCTGTTCCCACCTCCCCAACATTATTAGGATCATAGGTCAGTAACCATACTGACTGGTATTCTTATAGGTGAGATATGAGGAATAGGGTCAGGCTTGCACAGCCAACTCTTTACTGACTTGAGTTTTCACTGGGCCCATTACTTTGTTTATAAACATCAGGGTCCATTTTATTTCAGTTCTATGTCCTGAGGTTCTCCATTTCTTCCCATTTTGCCTAGACAATCTTATATAATACCAGGATTTGTAATCACATTATATCACAGGTCTAATGCAAATCTTTTTTTTTTTTTTTTTTTTTTTTTTTTTTGGTTTTTCAAGACAGGGTTTCTCTGTGTAGCCCTGGCTGTCCTGGAACTCACCCTGTAGACCAGGCTGGCCTCGAAATCAGGCTGGCCAGAAATCTGCCTGCCTCTGCCTCCCAAGTGCTGGGATTAAAGGCGTGTGCCACCACTGGAAGTCTTTTCTCCCAGACTCTGCCTTCGCATGGATACAGGCCTGCCTATTTCCTGCAATTGATAGCTCACAAACATGTATAACATCCACTATTTCCAAGGTTAAATGTCTCAATTTACCCCACAAACTTAATCAAAATATACATCTTTGGGCAATTTGAAAATTCAACAAATTCAGTTCTAAATCTAAGAGTAATTTTTTTTTAGTCCTTCCATACTTTGTCATAAAATACAGTCTTGTTTTCCTAACTTATTTAGATTTTTCTAGATTTGTCTATTATTTCTATAATGTCTACTGTTAAGAACTTGCATCAGGAAATATTTTGGCCTAGGCTACTGTGATAGGAAACCAAAGTCAGAATGAAGTCTGTGCTAAATTTTGCTTAAAAAAACAAATGGGCTGAAGATTTTCAAAGATGAAATTATAAGAGTTGAGTATCATTTCCACTGCTAATCAGTTTGAGTACCAGCAATACTCAACTTATGGTATATTTCTTTTCATGATGAAATGTTCCTTCTGGTGTTAGGTTCATTCTCTTCTGAAAAACTGGAGAAATGGGAGAGAATCTGGAATGGTTCCCACCCTCCAGAAAAAGACATTTATATGGTATAAAATGGACAAGCTTTAAAGAATACTTGCTTCTCAAAGAGGCAAAGAAATAATTAACAATCATAAATGTTATAAAGAGGGTGTTGTAACAATGGAGAGGTAGAGGGTCCTGGAGTCCTCTTGGGATCTACTGAAAGATTATTCATGCTCGGAAGGAGCATAAGGACATTCTGGTCACATCCTTAGTTCAGATCCTGACATGGTCTCCTGCATCAGGTCCTGACATTGTGTCTATTTCCACTTTTATTACCTCTCATTAGCTATCTTAAACACCCATGATGTTTCTAAAGGCACTTGATATTTACCACCATACTTAGAAAATAGGACTCTGGGTTTGAATGCCTTTTCTTGTGCAGTTCATATTAAGTTCAGCCTGTCACTGCCCTGTATAAGGGACCTCTAGATTCAGTGCTTGCTTCTTTCATCCACATCTCAGTATAATTGGTTCCCTCCAGCCCCACTTCTTTCTATATCAGCTACTAGCCATTTGACTGCCTCTCAAGCATTTATCTACCTATGAAGGCCATAGTCAGCTCAGCACCTTTTCTTCTCCTCACCAGTAAAAAATCTTCTGTAGAATTCTACATTAGCTCAGAATTTCATATCTAAACAATCATTAATCAGTGATTCAAATATTCTCACATCATAGCATTTATTGCTAGCATGGAATTTTTCATTCTGGCTTTTGAACTCTCTATTAGAGTTCACTCTATTAACCTATTAATACAAGAAAACATGCTTATCTCAGTGCTTTCCAATTTAGGATGATGAGCTACTGTGTTTTGTGTGTGTGTGTGTGTGTGTGTGTGTGTGTGTGTGTGTATAATCTTGAAATCTATGAAGGCTGATGTACTAGTTCGAAAGTGAAATATCCCATAGCTTCATGTGTTTGAAACCTTGGCACTGCCCAGCAGGTAGTACTGTTTTGGAAGGTTATGGAATACCTTTAGAAGTCAGAGAGTCTTGCTAGAGAAATTGGGTAACCGGGACAGGCTTCCAGATTATTTAGTAACCACACTTCCTGTCTGCTCTTTGTCTCCTGAGTGAAGACAGAAATTAATAGATTCCTGTCATGCGTGCTTTGACAACCATGGCAAACTTTATCAACTCACCTGTAAAACAAAACGTTCTTCCCCATTTTAAGCTGTTTCTTATCAGGCATTTAGCCACAGCAACAGGAAAAGTCATGAATACAGGTAGTAAGGAAAACTTCCTCCTGAGGTGTCTTATGTTAAAAGACTCCAGTTTCCAGCATCTTGAGCTGACAGTGTAAGCAGATCCTTCCTTCCTAATGACTTACTTGATCTAAATAAATCTTATTCTAAATTCTTAGGACACCACTCTAAATTGCTAAACGACTACTTACAACTTATGCCAGGGAGCATTGGTAACAATAATTATGCCTCTTTTCAAAACCCTGCAGCTACCTTTTCATTCCTGGCTGTGTAAGACACACAAACCTGCAACATCTCCCCTGTCCCCAGCCACTAATCCTCCATACCTCTAGTGAGCATGGTTCTGTCCTGGGCTTCTGGGAGATTTTTCATTAAATCAAGATTATTTGGTACTTTTGTTCTAGCTTATTTTGCCTATGGTCAATTTTGTTTCAGGTGACAGAATTTCCTTCTTTTAAATGTCATTCCATTGTGTGAGTAGATATGTTGCATTTTCCTTAGGCATTTATTTCATAATGTATACCTGATCCTATACCTCAGGACTAATGGATAATGCAACAGTGGACATGGGGATATAGATACTGTACTGGCTGGTTTTGTATCAACTTGCCACAAGCTGGAGTTATCACAGAGAAAGGAGCTCAGTTGAGAAAATGCCTCCATGAGATCCATCGTTAAGGCATTATCTCAATTAGTGATCAAGAGGGGAGGGCCCCTTGTGGGTGGTGCCATCTGTGAGCTGGTAGTCTTGGGCTCTATAAGAAAGCCAGCTGAGCAAGCCAGGTGAGGATGCAAGCCAGTAAGTTACATCCCTCCATGGTCTCTGCATCAGCTCCTGCTTCCTGACCAGCCTGAGTTCCAGTCCTGATTTCCTTTGGTGATGAACAGCAGTGTGGAAGTATAAGCTCAATAAACCCTTTCCTCCCCAACTTGCTTCTTGGTCATGATGTTTGTGCAGGAATAGAAACCCTGACTAAGACAGATGGCTTGGGGTTAAATGGATTTTAGCTTTTTATATGAATATCCAGAAGCAAGACTGATGTGTGATATATTAACACTACTCTTACTTTTCTGAGGAAACTCTATATGTTTTCTTCTATATACTTTGTTAATTTTCATTCCACTAATTGTGTTTCCCCTATTCTGCCTATATCCTCTTTGATAAGAGTCATTTTAGCAAGAGTAAGATCATAGCCCATCTTTTCAGAATTTCACTGAGGGTCAATAATCATTACTTTTTTTTTTGTATGTCTTGGTATAAAATTTTCATGTAACTATTGGTTACTTGTTTGCCTTCTCCTGGGAAATGTCTAAACCCTTCATTCATTTTTTTCTATTAAGCTTTTTTGTTCCTAAGATTATTAATTCTTTTTCAAATGTGTCATTGACAAATATTTTCTTCTAAACTATGACTTATTGCTTATTTTCTCCTTTGCTATGTGGAACCTTTTAATTTGCTTCCTTTTAATTGTTGACTGTGCTTAAGTATTCATGTTTAACAACATTTTATAAACCAATGTCAGGGATCATGCCTTTTATACTAGGACATTTATGTATATTTACATTTTAATGAAAAATTCTATGTTGTGCATATATGTTGTTGTGCATATGCATCAGAATATATGGATGCATATATGCAAGTACACATGTGTATATACATGCACTTGTTTGCATGTGGATATCAAGGGCAGAGTTGGACATTGGGTGTCAAATTCTGGATTTCTCTCCACCATGCATATTGAGGCAGGGTCTCTCATTTAACTCTGAGCTCACTGATTCAGTTAGCCAAGCTTGTTCCTGTCTCAGCCTCTAAAGTACTAGAATTACATATGGGTTACCATGCCAGCATGGCATCAATGTGTGTGGTGGGGATCAAAATTCTAATCCTCACACATGTGTGACATATTGTTTACCCACTGACCCATCCTCCCTTGCACCTCAACTGCTATGTCTTCTAATGTCAGGAACTATACTTTTTACTTTTATTAGATCTTTGCATATAGTATGAGGTAAAAGGACATTCTGTTATTTTTGTATATCTAGCTTTCACAACAGGATTATAAAAAAAAGTATGTTTTTCCTTCACTTGGATGATAGATACTTATGCCAAAAATCAGTAGAAATAAATATGAGCTATTTTACTCTTTCTCAGTTTTACTGTTTTACTCACTTGTCAGTGTGACTGTCGTTATGTTTGAACCTTGCTGCTTTTGACTATGATAGGGTCGTGATCAAGCTTGAGGTTAGACAGTATAATGTACACATTTTTTATTTTGTTGTTGTATGATTTTTTGTTTATTTTTTAATGAACACTACCTAACTAGCCTAGAACAGACTGTGTAGACCAGGTTGAAACTCATAGAGAGCCATATGTCCCTGCCAAGCAAGTCCTGGAACAGTAGGCATGCATTACCTTGTTGTTTTGCCTCAAAACGACCTTGGTTAGTTGAGAACTGTTGTCAGTTCCTTATAAATTTTAGAGGTTTTATTTTATGTATATGAGTGTTTTCCTCACATGTATTTCTGCATACCACATTTATACTTAGCTTAAAGAGGAAACAAAAAAGAGTCTAATTCCATGGATTAGATTTGCTAGCCACCTTGAGGATGCTGAGACTCAAACTTGGATTGTCTGGAACGGCATCCAGTGCTATGAACCACTAAGACATTTCTTTAACACCTTTCTCTCAATTTCCTCTTTGAATAGTATTGGTTTCACATTTTGACCTTGTATTCTGTAACTTTAATAATAAATTAATCTGTCAATCTTAGCAATATTTTAGGGAGTATTTTAGATTTTCTTTCTGTATGTGATATTGTTAATATACTGTGGCAAATTTACTTCTTTATTCTATTTCAATGCTATTAATTTCTTTCTCTTCTTTAATTGCTGTGTCCTATGTTAAATTGAAGTGGTAAGAATGCCCATCCATTTATTTTTTCTAGTCTTAGAAGAAAAGTGTTTGGCTTTGATCAATCATGTCAACTGCAGCTTTTAAGACATTGCTTTCATTGTATGGAAGTGCATTTCTTCTATGTTTAATTAAATATTGTTATCATGAGAAGATGTCTAATTCTGTCAAATTCTGTCTTCATTCTATAGCTTATAATCTGGTTCCAAATTATCTGACCATATCCTCTCATGATCTTTGATCATTCTATAGAATAGTGTTTTACTTGAGGCTGAATGCATGTTCTTTCCTATGTCTTCATGATGCACCTTCTACTTTCTTGCTTTTTCAGTTCTTGAAGTCTGGGAGTTGAACTCAACCTTTTCCTAGAAAGTTTCCCACTAGTTTAGTGTCAGTTGATACAAATGGAAGAAAGGATGTCGTGAAACCATTGAACTATACCTCCCTGTGGGTAGAAAGAAAGGTTACTTGGAATCCATTGCCAAGGCTATTATCTCCCTGGGGACAGAAAGAAGCAAAGTGGCAGAGAAGAGTAGTGGATTTTTTATGACAGTCATCACAGAAACCAAACTTCTGTTTACCCATTCATAATCCTTCTGCTTATCTGGTTATAATTCTTCTGTTTAGGACATTGTCTTTGTGGGGAAACCCACTTTGGACCTAACAACAATAACTGTTCAAAAGCAGTCTAAATTGTTATTTACTAGCTAGGTAAAATAGTAAATATTCTTTAAAAGAAAATTAATATAACAGCACTCAAGAGGCTGAGGCCAGAGGACCACTAGTTCAAATTTAACCAGATCTATATGGTGAATTAGAGGCCAGCCTTGGCCATAGGATGATACCAGTCTTGAAAAATTAAATTAAAATTAAAAATGGTTATTATAAGCCAAATATTAGTAATCATAGCTGGGAACAAGACGTAGTATACATTGGATAAAATGTTCAGCTGATGAAGAAGCTCCATGGCCTTTCATGTCTTCATAGAGCAAAAGGAAAGCCATAACTCAATGTAGTCAGTAGTTATACTGGTGGGGGCAACAGGTAGGTAAGCAGCAATATTTCCTATGGATTTTCTATCGTATAGCTTTCTTAGCTTTATATTGGCAGAAACTAGATTCTTCTAACTTGATGATGCCTTTGTCCATGGGAAAACATTGGACCAGATACAAATGTTAATAGTAAAGCATTGTTAAAGTATAATAACTTTGTGTCTCAACCTGTATCATTCCATCTTCCAAAAGCAATATGTTATAGCAGCCAAGCGTAAATAAGTGGTCAGCAATAGCTTCTTCAGAAGGACCCCAGATTACATTTGCTTGTTTGTTTGGGAATTAAATATTGGGAATTAAATTTGTATCATAAAATAACACTCAGCTTCTTTTTTGTTTCATGTAAATTTCTTACTTGATTTGAAATCAAATGTCATCCCTTTTTCATATTGTTTGTCAGTACATACAATTTTAGACAGAATAGTTTAAAGCATTATGTTCTGTCAATTCATAACTTCTCATACTAGGTTGTTTAAATAAATGTTTCCTGAAATTTCAGTCTAGGAGAGATTATTACTAAGTATTTTAATAAGCTCTCACTTTTAAATAATAAATCTTTATTAAAATTAATCAATTTTATCCTGCATTGATTATTGGGAAGTTCTATATAAAAATTAATGGGTGGTAATTATTGCAGTGCCTTGTCCTTAGCCCATTCATTTTAGAAATGATTAATAACAATACAAATACTAATTTTTAAAAGCACAAAGGGGAAGACAGATATCTAGTAGTTAATAACACGTGATGCTCTTGAAAAAGACCTGGGTCCAGTATTCAACATCCTTATTAAATAGTTCAGAACTATCTGGGTTTTTTTTTTTTTCCAGTATCAGGGTGTCTGACATCCTATTCTGGCCTCTTTGGGCACCAGCATACACGTTGGATACACACACACACACACACACATACACACACCATAAACAAATAAAAATGTACCTTTAAAAATGGAAAAGTCACCTATTACATTTTCCATAATCTGCTTTTCTCATTAAAATTCTAGCTACCTAAAGGTATTAGTTTGAGACAAGTAGAATGTCTAAGATAATAGTGTTTTCAATAATTATAAGTTCTGTGACATAAGCCTAAATGTATTTATTGTTACACTTACCAACATATTGGCATTTATAAATTCGTTTTATGTACAGCCTTTTTCCCAAAGTTAAGACCTTAAATTTTTTAAATTTTTTTGATACTTTATTTACATTTCAAATGTTTCCCCCTTTCCAGATCTCCCCTTTGGAACCTCCCTATTCCTACCCCTCCCCCTACCTGAATGAGGGTATTCCCCTACCCACCCACCCACTCTCGTCTTCCCTCCTTGGCATTCTCCTATATTGGGGAATCTAACACTCTCAAGCCCAAGGACCTCTCCTCCCCCTGATGGCTAACAAGACCCTCCTCTGCCACATATGTGGTCAGCACCATGGGTTCCTCCATGTGTATTCTTTGATGATCCAATCTCAGGGAGCATCAGAAGGTCAGGCCAGTGGACACTGTTACTCCCTCCATGGGACTACCAACTCCCTCAGCTCCTTCAGTCTCTTCTCCAGCTCCTCCATCTGGGACCTCATGCTCATCCCAATGGGTACTGTGAAGTGACTCTTGGATATTCCAAACATTTGGGCTAATAACCACTTATCAGTGATTACATACTGTGTTCATTCTTTTGTGACTGAGTTACTTTGCTCAGGATGATATTTTCAAGTTCCATCCATTTGCCTGTGAATTTCATGAAGTCATTGTTTTTAATAGCTGAGTAGTATTCCATTCTGTAAATGGACCACATTTTCTGTATCCATTCCTCTGTTGAGGGACATCTGGGTTGTTTCCAGTTTCTGGCTACTATAAATATGGCTGCTATGAACATAGTGGAACATGTGTTTTTATTACATGTTGGAGCATCTTCTGGGTATATGCACAGGAGTGGAATGGCTGGGTCCTCAGGTAGTATTATGTTCATTTTTCTGAGGGTCCAACAAACTGATTTGCAGAGAGGTTGTATCAGCTTGCATTCCCACCAGCAATGGAGGAGCGTTCCTCTTTCTCCACATCCTCACCTGCTGTCACCTGAGTTTTGACCTTATCCATTCTGACTGGTGTGAGGTGGAATCTCAGGGGTTTTTTGATTTTCATTTCCCCGATTACTAGGGATGTTGAACATTTCTTTAGGTGCTACTGATTTGCTTGAGTTAATTTTGTATCTGGCCAATTTGCTGGAGGTGTTTGTCAGCTGTAGCAGATCTCTGGTGGAGTTTTTCGGGTCACTTAAGTATACCATCATATCATCTGCAAATAGTGATATTTTGATTTTTTCCTTTCCAATTTGTATCCCTTTGATCTCCTTTTCTTGTCTAATTGCTCCAGCTAGAACTTCAGGTACTATATTGAATAGATAGGGGAGAGAGGGCAGCCTTGCCTAGTCCCTGATTTTAGTGGGATTGCTTTGAGTTTCTCTCCATTTAGTTTGATGTTGGCCACTGGTTTGCTGTATATTGTTTTTACTATGTTTAGGTATGCTCCTTGAATTCTTGATCTTTCCAAGACTTTTATCATGAAGGAATATTGAATTTTGTCAAATGCTTTTTCAGCATCTAATGACATGACGGTTTTTTTCTTTGAGTTTGTTTATGTAGTGGATTACATTGATGGATTTCCCGATATTGAACCATCCCTGCATCCCTGAGATGAAGCCTACTTGATCATGGTGAATGATCATTTTGATGGGTTCTTGGATTCGTTGGCGAGAATTTTATTGAGTATTTTTGCATCACTATTTATAAGGGAAATTGGTCTGAAGTTTTCTTTTATTGTTGCGTATCTTAGTCAGGGTTTCTATTCCTGCACAAAATCACAACCAAGTAGCAAGTTGGGGAGGAAAGGGTTTATTGAGCTTTCTCTTCTGTGTTGCTGGTCATCACTAAAGGAAGTCAGGACTGGAACTCAAGCAAGTCAGGAAGCAGAAGCTGATGCAGAGGCCATGGAGGGATGTTACTTACTGGCTTGCTTGCTTTTCCTGGCTTGCTCAGCCTGCTTTCTTATAGAACCCAAGACTACCAGCCCACAGATGGCACCACACAACAGGGGCCCTCTGCCCTTGATAACTAATTAGAGAATGCCTTACATCTGATTCTCACAGAGGCATTTTTCTCAACTGAAGCTCCTTTCTCCGTGATAACTCCAGCTTGTGTCAAATTGACACACAAAACTAGCCAGTACATTGAGTTTTTCTGAGGTTTTGGTATCAGGGTAACTGTGCCCTCATAGAATGAATTGGGTAGTGTTCCTTCTGTTTCTATTTTGTGGAATAGATTGAAGAGTATTGGGATTTGGTCTTCTTTGAAGATCTGATAGAATTCTACACTGAACCCATTGGTCCTTTTTTGATTTGGGAGACTTTTAATGAATGCTTCTATTTCTTTAGGGGTTATGGAACTGTTTAGATGTTTTATCTGATCCTGACTTAACCTTGGTATTTGGTATCTATCTAGAAACTTGTCCATTTCATCCAGATTTTCAAATTTTGTTGCGTATAGGCTTTTGTAGTAGGATCTGATGATTTTTTGAATTTCCTCCCAATCTGTTGTTATATCTCCCTTTTCATTTCTAATTTTATTAATTTAGATTCTGTCTCTGTGCTCTCTGGTTAGTCTGGCTAAGGGTTTATCTATCTTTTTGATTTTCTCAAAGAACCAGCTCCTGGTTTTGTTGATTCTTTGTATAGTTCTTTTAGTTTCTACTTGGTTGATTTCAGCCCTTAATTTGATTATTTCCTGCCTTCTACTCCTCTTGGGTGTATTAGCTTCCTTTTGTTCTATAGCTTTCAGGTGTGCTATTAAGCTGCTAGTATACGCTTTCTCCAGTTTCTTTTTGGAGGCATTCAGAGCTATGAGTTTTCCTTGTAATACTGGTTTCATTGTGTCCCATGGGTTTGGGTATGTTTTACTTTCATTTTCGTTCAATTCCAGGAAGTCTTTAATTTCATTCCTTATTTCTTCCTTAACCAAGTTATCATTGACTAGAGTGTTGTTCAGCTTCCATGTGTATGTGGGCTTTCTGTTGTTGTTGCCATTGAAGACCAGCCTTAATCTGCAGTGATCTGATAGGAGGCATGGGATTATTTCAATCTTCTTATATCTGTTGAGGTTTGTTTTGTGACCAATTATATGATCAAATTGGAGAAGGTACCATGAGGTGCTGAGAAGAAGGTATATTTTTCTTGATTTAGGACGAAATGTTCTATAGATATCTGTTAAATCCATTTGGTTCATAACATCTGTTAGTTTCACTGTTTCTATGTTAATTTGTGTTTCCAAGATCTGGCCATTGATAAGAGTGGGATGTTGAAGTCTCCCACTATTATTGTGTGAGGTGCAATGTGTGCTTTGAGCTTTCGTAAAGTTTCTTTTATAAATGTGGGAGCCCTTGCATTCAGGGCATAAATGTTCAGAAATGAGAGTTCTTCTTGGTAGATTTTTCCTTGGATGAGTATGAAATGTCCTTCCTTATCATTTTTGATGACTTGTGGTTGAAAGTTGATTTTATCTGATATTAGAATGGCTACTCCAGCCTGATTCTTGGGGCCATTTGCCTGGAAAATTGTTTTCCAGTTCTTTACTCTGAGGTAGTGGTTGTCTTTCACACGGAGGTGCATTTCCTGGATGCAGCAAAATGCTGGGTCTTGTTTATGGATCCAGTCCATCAGTCTATGTCTTTTTATTGGGGAATTGAGTCAATTGATGTTAAGAGATATTAACGAATAGTCATATTTGCTTCCTGTTATTTACTATGTTATTTTTATGTTTGTGTGGCTATCTTCTTTTGAGTTTGTTGAAAGATTACTTTC
The DNA here is from genome assembly GCA_019843965.1 of Rhynchomys soricoides. Lineage (NCBI taxonomy): Eukaryota > Metazoa > Chordata > Mammalia > Rodentia > Muridae > Rhynchomys > Rhynchomys soricoides. Next base: position 289,684 of record JADRCH010007258.1, read on the forward strand.
TTGCTTTTTCTTGGGTGTAGTTTCCCTCCTTGAGTTGACGTTTTCCATGTATTATTCTTTGTAGGGCTGGGTTTGTGGAAACATACTGTGCAAATTTGAATTTGTCATAGAATATTTTGGATTCACCGTCTATGATTATAGAGAGCTTTGCTATGTATAGCAGCCTGGGCTGGCATTTATGTTCTCTTAGAGTCTCTGTGAGATCTTCGCAAGATCTTCTAGCTTTCATACTCTCTGGTGAGAAGTCTGGTGTAATTCTGATAGGTCTGCCTTTATATGTTACTTGCCCTTTTTCTCTTAGTGCTTTTAATATTCTTTCCTTATTTTGTGTATTTTGTGTTTTGACTATAATGTGATAGGAAGAATTTCTTTTCTGGTCGAATCTATTTGGAGTTATGTAGGCTTCTTGTGTATTTATGTTCATTTCTTTCTTTAGGTTAGAGAAGTTTTCTTCTATAATTTTGTTAAAGATATTTACTGGTCTTTTAAGTTAGGAATCTTCACTCTCTTCTATATCTATTATCCTCAGGGTCTGTCTTCTCATTGTATCCTGGATATCCTGGATGTTTTGGGTTAGGAACTTTTTGCACCTTGTGTTTTCTTTGACTGTTTTGTCAATGTTTTCTATGGTATCTTCTACACCTGAGATTCTCTCCTCCATCTCTTGTATTCTGTTGGTCATGCTTGCGTCTATGACTCCTGATTTCTTTCCTAGGTTTTCTAACTCCAGTGTTGTTTCCCTTTGTGAGTTCTTTATTGTTTCTATTACTGATTTTAGTTCCTGGGTTTTTTTTCAATTCCTTCATCTGTTTGATTGTGTTTTCCTTTATTTCTGCCTGTTGGGGTGTGTTTTCCTGTAATTCTTTAACGGATTTTGTGTTTGCTCTTTAAGGGCTTATAGTTGGTTACCTGTGTTCTCTTTTATTTCTTTAAGTGTGTTATTTATTTCCTTCTTAAAATCTTCTATCATCATCATTAGATGTGATTTTAAATCTGAGTCTTGCTTTTCTGGTGTGTTGGGGTATCCAGGGCCTGCTGTGATGGGAGAGCTGGATTCTGATGGTGCCAAGTAGCCTTGGTTTCTGTTCCTTATGTTCTTGCCCTTGCCTTTTGCCATCTGGTTAACTCTGGTCTTACTTTCTCTGACTGTGGCTTGTCTTTCCTGCAAGCCTAGGTGTCAATACTCCTTGAAGACCAGGTCTCTCAGAGAGGAATTTGGGTTTGGATAGCTGTGGTACAGGGTCAGCTCTGGGGTGCAGACAAAAACAAGAAGTATCTAATCCCCAGCTGTTCCTTTTTTCGTGTCCTGATGGCTGTGCAAGGGTCTCTCTTGGTCCAGTGAATTTGAAAAGAAGTGATGGTTTTGCCTGTGCTTGAAGATGTGTCGGCACTCCTGATATACCAGCTCTCTCCTGGCACTATTTGAGTATAGAGCCCTGTGTCATAGGATTCGCTCTCCACCCATCAAAAGAAACCAGAAGCCTGCTCCTCAGACCCTGTGTCCTGGGTATTCCAGGTGGGTACCTCTGAGAAGACAGGCTTGCCCACACTCCTGGGAGTCTAGCTTTCTCCCAGCACTATTTGGTTTTGGAGCCCTGGTGGCTCAGGCAGAGGTCACCCATCCCAGACGGAAACTGGAAGGCTCCTTCCTCCCAGCTGTTCCTCTGTCCCTGTGTCCTAAGGATTCCGGGCAAGGCTCGCTGAACATTGTTAGTCCTTTTACCTCCTCTCACTGGTTTTTCCACACTCCTGGGAGGCTAGCTTTCTCCCATCGTTATTTGGTTATGAAGCCCTGGTGTCCCAGGCAGAGGTCTCCCGCCTCAGATGGAAGCCGGAAGGCTCCTTCCTCCTGTCTGTCCCTCAGTCCCTGTGTCCCAAGAATTCTCGGTGAATCCCGCTGAGCAGTTTTAGTCCTCTTACCCCCTCTCAAGAGCTCTCTACATTCCTGGGAGGCTAGTTTTTCCCAGCCCTATTTGGCTATGGAACCCTGGTGGCCCAGGCAGAGGTCTCCCGCCACAGATGGAAACTGAAAGGCCAAGGCCTTAAATATTTGTAAGGAATTATCATAATTACACTTGGGAATAAACTTAAATGGTATTATATGACCTCCATATGTGAAATTCTTTCTGTCTTGTGAGCAAAGACCTATACCAAATTTTGGAGTAATTTCTTCTCATTGACACAGTTAGAGTATATGGGATAGAAAATAAAAAACCTCTCAGAATACAACATCTTTATTTTGTTGGGGTTCCAGGGAGTACCAAGAACCCGAGCTTGATGTCTGTTCCAGAGAACAGTGTTGAAATCAAGGAAAGAATTTTGTTCACACAGGGATTTTCCCTGGCAGGGCATAGGTCAAATGACTTAAGAGTCTATTCTGAACGTGCTAACAGTAGTCTTGGCATTATATGGGAAAGAGAAACAAGAAGAATCATGGCTTTTTATACTGATAGTTTGAGGATATCCTGGTCTAGTCAAGAGCTGGTAGATCATTTTCTCAGACCATCATCCCTCGATTGCCCTGGCATTGCCAGTCGGTACTAAGGGTTCTATTAATTATGTAGCAGGTTTTTGTTTTAAGAGACAATGGCTCAGGAAAACTGAGAAGGAAGAAAATGACTCTCGATAGAGTCAGAAACAAAACTGAGGTAAGTAGGCCAGTGGGCTCTCTTTCCAATTCATCTATTAAGACATCATCCATTTATATGACACCAGGGCTGGAGGTAGAGCCCCATTATGCTTGGGGATTAGTTTTAGTGATATCAGCAGTTATAGAGTGTATTAATCACTTCTCTTATTGCTAGGACCAGATACATGAGAAACATGTACTTAAGGGAAGAAGGAATAAATTAATTTATGTTTGAGTAAGTATAGATCATCCTGACAGTCCTGATTACCTTGCATCTGGTTCTTGGTACCTTCATTTTTATTCAATCCAGGACCCTATCTCAAGGAATAGTTTTGGCACATTTATGGTATATCTCCCCCACTTAACTCAATCTCAAAACTCAGAAATGTGTCTAGGTGTCTGCCTCCTGAATCATGAATTCTGTGATGTTTCTTCCTGATATAAATCACTGCTAATTTACCCCTTATCAAATTGACACCTAAAAATACCACTTTAAGGTTATAACCTTCCATCTGATGTTGCTTACTTTCTTCATGGCCATTAATAAATAGCAGGAAAATGGCACTTTAGGAAAGAGGGTTTTAGTTAGGTTCATATTTTATGCTACATTCCACCACAGAATCATGCAACAAGAGCTTGGGACCGAAATTCTGATTGTATTTGCAATAAGACAGTAGAAATAAATGAATGTTTGTGTTTACATCAAGCTATCCATTTTACTTAGTTGAAGACCCCAGCTAATGAAGGATACCATAATTAGGGTAGATTTTTTTTCTACCTCAATAGATACCCCGTCACACAGATGCCCAGAGGTTTGTTCCACTGGTTTTTATTATTATTATTCCTGATAATTTGATTATCAAGACTAGCCATTGAATACCCATTATCTATATAGGCTCATAGGCATAATCACAATATAAAGTTCATTCAGTGAGAATCTCCATTGTCTTTAACAATTTAAAAACTACTCAAAAGTGTAAGTGCAATGTCTTTTGAGAATTGACATATATATTAACCACGAGCCCTTATAACATTAAAACAAAACAAATACAAATATGAAAAATAAAGACATTTACAGTATAAAATGCTGGAGAGGGAAAATATCCGTTCCACAAGAGAGAAATGAAAAATTGTGCATAGCAGAGAAAGATTCGATCAAAACAAGACTAGAAGTCAAGAAGTCAAATAACAAAATTTATAGTTCCATGCCCAGTGTCTGAGTCTCACAGTGGAATCATCTCAGCTCCTAAGGGCTTGGGATCCTCACTGTTTTTAGCTCTGTAACCTGAAAATGTATATCCTCTCTCTTGGGCCACTTTCACTTTATTCCTACAGCTTTTCATGGAGAGCATTTCATAGTTGGTTACATGAAACATATGATTGTCTCTTTTGAAACTTAGGTTTTACATTCAAAGCTTCATTCAGTAGATTCTCAGGGCATCTCTGTATGGAGTTTGACCCTGCTACATATTGCCTGCCTACAGAGCTCCTTGAAAGAGAAAGATAACACAAGCTTCCCCACCACCACCAATTTTTGTAAAGTAAATAGCAGATAGACAGCACTGCCAAGTCCTGCTGCCAATTAAGGGATGAGTATAGGTGCCTTGTATCATAGATGCATTGCCCTTGTGGTGCTGACCCTGGGCAATCATTTGTCTATGCTGCTAGTTTGAGCTAGAAATGCTATTAGCTATCAGTTTAGACTCTGCCATTTCAAATGAACTTGCATCTTCATTAAATAGAACAGTGAATAAAAGGTGATATCCCTCACATCACCTTTCCTGTTTTCCCTGTAGAGCACTTGTTTTCTTTTTGGTGGCCCTAATATCTTCAGGAATTATAGATACTATAAACTTACCTTCTCTGTGACTTTCATATGAATCAAACTCTTTTCACTCACCAAACTGAACACTTTTCATATCTTTCTTCTTCATGCATTAGATGTATAACAGCATGAATGCCATCTGTCTCAAAATTTCCCCACCAAATGTATTAATTAATCCATTACTCTCAAGTTCAGTATCACTAAGGTCTATGACACAAGATCAGTGCAGTAGATTCTTTGTTAAAATGAGCTCAACTGGCCTCTACCTTAGCATCCACTAATGTCCTCATCCCTATCTAAAAGATCATTGTCTATTCTTTTACTGTCCATCTTTCTCTTGACACTCTGATCTTCCAAACTTCCACTCCCAATGGCCCATTGAAATCTGTGAGAGCATTCTAAGGATCTTGGGAGTTTCTAACCTGAAGTTCTATACTCTCTCACATTCCTTCACAAAGCAGTTGGCAAGACCCAACAACCACATAGTAAAGTTAATCATAGCAACAGCTCTGCTCTTCAGAAACAGTTTTCTGTGTTAGTTACTTTTACACCACCATAATCATGTACATGAGCAAGGGCTTGTATTTGTTTACACAGTCTAAGAATATGCACTCCACCATGGTAGTGCTTGTCACATTGTGTCTACAATCAGAAAAGCAAGATTGATAAATATTGGTGCTAGTCTTGCCTTCAACTTCTTATTCAGTCCATAGCCCATCAAATGGAATAGTGCAGTTTACATTAGAGTGGTTTTCACAACTCAACCTAATCTGTGAAGAGAATCCCTCACAGTTATGCCCAGTGCTTTGTCTCACAGATGGTCTTAGATCCTGTCAAGTTGACAGCTAATATGCAGAGGAAGTCGGAAATTCAGAAACAACCCTGTCCTCATCAGATAGATAGATTTTGTAAAATGCTGGCTTCTGTTGGAAATAGATGGTAGAATGACTGGAGAGCCTTGAGCCAGGAATGATATAATCTGTAATAGTTTGGACATGTCATTCTGAAAACTGTGCTGAAAATACTGTGGGTGTGATATAGGAAGAAGTGAGAGGCTGGAAAGCCATTGCTGTCAGGAAGATGGGAAATGATAGGGGTTCTGACTTAGATGTTAGGAATAGTGTCTGGAAATTGTTAGCTGTGCATATATGATGATGTGTTAGCTGCTCAGATTTTCTAAAGGATGGATATTGGGTATAAAACATACAGAGAGACAAGAGTTAAGCAACTTAAGAGTTTTTTTGCTTAGTCCTGAGAAAATATTCTTTTTACTGATATGGAAAACACTCAATAGAGCATGTTAGCGATAGTAAAATGAATAAAGTAATGATTAGGAATCATGTCGGTCTATTAGAAAACCAACTATAGATGTATAGATGTATAGATATATAGATGTGTAGAGTATAGATGTATAGAGTAGGCAGATGCAAGGTTTACAAACTAGACTAGAAATCATCTATGCATAGATTTGAATAGTAACTTTACAACCTTCTAAACTTTACTGTTTTATCCATTACTAAATGATCATTTTCTTCCACAAATTTAAATTTTAGCTGTAGGTCTGCTTTCATTATTTGTTCCAGGATTCACTTTCTACCAATTACTCTGTAGATACACCTGATAATTTCAACACTGGCTTTTTAGTGAGGCCACAATTGACATCCTGCTTACATAAGCAATGCTTCAGCTTTAGAAGGCATACGAAATTATAATCAGCAAGATAGTTGTTCAACCTCATTAGAAATTACACTCTTATAAGAATAATAGCAATTAAATGCCATCTTATTACCACATTTGGAAATTAAATGTAATGGCCCTTGTTGGTAAGATATTTTAGAAAAGCGACTGATATAGCTTATAGATATATTAATACTACATTAGTAACTACAGAAAATCTTTATCAAAGTATACCATCTTATCATTAAAAATTTTGCCACATGTATGGAAAAAGTGACAGAAACATATCCAAGGAAGTTTACTCTGTATTTAAGACACATATGCATACAGACCTAGACATACTTAAGTATTCATATATTTGTTCAAAAGTGAAAACCCCACAAAGGCCATTGATAAAATATAATGGTGTTTGATCTACAAGAAAGAAAATAGATATAATTCCATGATGAAGCTGTATTTAATAGACACAGAGATATTTCATACTAGAATAAAATCCTGGCTTTAGAAACATAAGCATAGATATTATGACTCCAGGTTTGGAATATCATTTGAATAAATAGTCACATGTACACATATCTAGCAAGAATGTTAAGAATTTTGAATGAAACATTAGCTTTAAAATCTCTATTGTATAAAATATTACTTTGCAAACTTACAAATAATATCAATGATATAAATATAATATAAAATATTAGATGTAATTAGAGATAATATAATGAAAGTAACATGGAGAGAAAAATAAATTTATAATATTATTTACAGTTGATGCATAATATTATAGGGAAAAATAGAATAAACATACATACGAGGAAATAACTCTGTTTTGCTGATTTGTTTACATTTACTAGCTTTTTTAAAAAAAATTCATTGAGAGCTGGAGATAGCTCAGTAGTTAAGATCACTGGCTTCTTTCCCAGAGGATACAAGTTTGTACCTAGCACCCACATGGCAGCTCACAACTTTCTGTTACTTAAGTTATATGAAGGCTGAGGATTCTTCTGGCCCCATGAGCACACATGTGTATACATGCATGCATACACATTAAATATAAATATTAAATTGAATCAGTAGAAAATTGTATGCCCTTACTGAATTCGTTTATGAAGACAATTTTTATCTCTTGATAGTGACCATTAATTCTCCATTCAGACTCACTAAAATTACTGTTTATTACAACTAAAAAGATCACTAGATAATTGATCCAACAGCTTGAAGTTTAGATACAAATTAGGAAGCCATTTTCCTTGATGACACAATAGTAGAATTTCTGAATGGATTAAGTGGCCCTAATCTCAGTCTGATTTTGTATGATGGAATTTGGAATTCCTCATTGTCGTTTTGTTGCTTATCAGTATGTTGAGAATGGTTAAAAGTGAGACCAACATTAGGAACCAGACAAACTCACCAGTAGAGATCATTCCATACATTCTGGGGTAGTCTTGAGGTCAGCCTCATCCAGGGTCAAAGATCTTTGCACAAAGAATCTATATGAGGAAAAATTTCTTACCTGTCACCTCCTTGATGTAGTTGCTGTAATGCTGGACTATATATTACATGGGATAATGAGCAGAATCTCTATCCACCAGGTAACAATAAGAGTATTTAGCACTGATGTGTGACAAATACATCCCAAGAGACTGCTAACTGAATGAGGTTATATAACGGGGATGTTGGTGGCTAGTAAGGTTTTTTTCTTCCTTTTTGTTTTTCCATTTTTGTGAGTGTACTTTGCACACTTTGTAAAACATAATGATTTGGAAACATATTATGTATTCTACTACCTAAACAACAACAACAACAAAAAATTGTTCACAGCCTGTAAAATCCCCTGCTTGAAAGCCTTTAGACAAAATTCATTCTCTCTTGCCTTTTACTTTGAAAATATTCCACTCATCATAGATTTTGTTAGTGTAGTGTTTGCACACAGAGTGCTTTGGAAACAATGTACATCATTCTGAAATCTTGCTCCTAGTAGCCCGGAGTCTCTCTCCTGAGAGCCTAACTAATTGAAGACTTAGTTTCATTTCCCCTTTGTGCTCATCTGTAGACACAGCTTCATCTGTATCCCATCTCAGTCTGAGTTAAGACTCTCACGTCAGATGCTGCCTCTTCAGTGAAGGATCTCATTTCCAGGCCCAAATGGGATTTTACTTGACAAACTCTTGTCTTCTGCTAAGTGCCTTTCTGATCCAGATGTCTGCCTCTCCAAATTCACATCCAGGAGACAAGAAGAATTATGTTTTGTTTATTTAATTTTCTCATGCGCTCTGGCCATATGGACAAATTTAGAGTAATGTTGATGTTGTTGCTGAAGGTATTTCTAACTAACCCAGTGTTTTATTGCATTCCACATCCACAAAGGGGTGTGTTAATTGTTTTGAATCTCAGACAGTAACTGTGCCAGATTTTGATGTAGACACAGTCACTTTTCCATATATGTGTGAGATAGATTTCAAGAATGCTGTGGATATAGACATTTTCAGAAGTTTGTATCTGCTGTCTAAAATGGCATCCTGGTCACATGACAGCCTCACATATCCTTGATACAATTTATTTTTTTCTAAATAATTTGTAACATGCAATACAAACTAAAAATAACTGCAGTCAATATTCTATAGTGTTCAGGTAGTAATGGCAAGAGAAACAGAGCTAGTGCCCTTCAGTGAAGATTTAATCATTTTGAAATATTTTTGAGTCATGGTTTGGTTGAATCTACTCATATGGAGTTCAGGAAGCATGGAGAACAGATTATTTGCACCTAGAATGACTTCACAGGATTGTAAATAATAAAGTGTAATTACCCACACTCCACATACAAAAACAAGCCCTTTCATTGGCAAGCAATACAGAAAGAAGTATATTTTAGATTGTATCAAGCTTTGTGACATTTGTTTAGATAATTATTGATAGCATGAGTATTTATTGATAAACATAAGTAAAAATAAATGTTTTAACATAGCACTTAAACATAAGTTCTATGAGAGCTGCTTGAGCTGTGAATTTAGCACATAAATTGTACAGCAGTCTATAGACTCCCATGTCCCCTTTCACTTATACTTAGACATTATGCAGAAATCTTAGAAGAAAGTACAGAATATAATTGCATGCTATAAATGCAGATAATATTCACAATGTTCCACCATTAACTCATTATGTAAACAAACACTAATATTTCCTGGGTATATTTGAAGCATATTTTAAGCAAATGAATGAATAATATGTAGTACAGTTATATCCACAAACACCAATTCTGCAGGTTCTACTTGGTGCCTTCCAAGTTATGACACATGGGTTCTTTATCTGCTTCCTCTTCATCATTTCTACTCATGATTTATTTCTTCCTAGCATAATCATTTTGTTAGTAATCCCAAAGAAAAAGGTGAAATTCACGTTTCAAAATTAATATTTCATTCTTGTTTGGCAATTCTTGTAAGTACTTTTGGTATCGATAGTGTTTTGAGCCATTCTGAGGCTAAATATTGCCTAATGTAGTCATTTCTTGTTTGAAGGATTCTTTTCAATTTCTTCTATAATTTTTTATATATTGTTTCATTTTCAAATAATTGGCTGGAGAGTTGGCTCAGTAGTTAAGAGCATTGGTTGTTCTTCCAGAAGTCCTGAGTTCAATTTCCAGGAACCACATGGTGGCTCACAACCATCTGTAATGAGATCTGATGCCCTGGACAGTGACAGTGTACTCATATTAAATAAATAAGTCTAAAATTAAATAATTGCTTGTTATTTAATCTTAAATTTATACTAGTGAGTATTTTATCTGACAGTGCTCATCAGATGTTTAATTTTGATTAAGTAATTTTTCTTAGAGGATTTCACACATATACCCATACCTACTGAGCATTCTCAACCCTGTCTCCTTTCTTCTCTGTCTTCCACCCAGTCCACCGGTCTTCTCATAAATCTCTCTCACACATTCATATCTCTTTATCTTGTTTTGTTACTCACTTGAGTTCCACCATGGCCATCTGTATCCCACCACCAAATATCAACAGTGAATGTCCCTACATGCAGAGCAGGGTTCTATAAGGTGCCCCCTCTTTCATACTATTTCTGGGTCTTTAGAGGGCAAGTATGAATGTCTTGTTTAGCTCAGGTCATAGTACACTCACCTATTCATAGTATTGGGCAGCCATGGGTCTGCATTTATCTCTGTTTACTGCAAGGGAAGTCTTCCTTGACTAAACCTGGGGAGAACTTTGGCATTGCTCACCCTGAATTCTTCTTCAGTCCAACATTCTCACCACTGTCTGTTTGTCTCATCAGAAGAGTTTAAAATCTTGGTAAGCAAGCATATTACTGGCAGAGCACCTGCTCTCTAAATGTTTGTTTATAAAGTAAATAAATTGTGTGTATACATGTGTATATACAAGTGTGCACGTGCAGGCACGTGCACAGCACACCCAGGTGACTATGGAGGCAAGAAGAGAGTATCAGATCACTTGAAGCTAAGAGATTCGGAAAGTTTTGAGATACAACATGGAGTGGGGTGCTAGGAACTGAACCCCAGCCCTCTGCAGGAGCAGCAAGCACTCTTAACCACCAAACTGTCTCTCTAGGCACTCTAATTTGTTTTACATGAAATTCTAAGGCTTGTGTTTTACCTTGGTTTGTTGTAGATACAGAAGCCACCCTTTTCTCTAGATTCTTACAACTCAGGGTAAAATTCCACAACTTGAGTAAAAGGAGAGAGGTTAAAATTCTATTTCCGTTCTCATCCTGTTACTCTCTATGTGGTACCTAAATAGTAATGCAAATTTTGCCAGACAGATATGTAGATTTTGGGTGGGCCAACTCAAAGCCCTGGATCTCAGCTTGGGTGGTAACTGAGTTGTCTGCACTACCTGTGCAAACTCTCCAGCACTGCCCTAGCTAGTTTACCCAAAGCCACCTGCAAGGGGCAGGATCAGCTCTTAGATTCTCATGTCCTAATGGCTTACTTCCCTCACTCCTGCCACCAGAGCTAGCTCCACTATACTGCCTAGTTGAAACTCAGGGCCCACTTTCTAGAGGGCTTCAGCCTGCAAGGGGCTGGACCAGCTTTCCTGCTCTTGTCTATTTTTATTTATTTTTTATTTTTTAATGCCTCTTTTAGTTGGATTCTACTTATATAGTTTTTCATGACTTAAATGAATAAAAGTTTCCACATAATTTGTTTCCAAATTATATTCCATATAACCTTATTTGAATAGTTTGAAATTCTAAATATATACATTGTACATTTCCTGCACAGCACAGAATTATTATGAGCTCTTTGTCAACATGCATGGCAGCAGAACTTTGTGCAGTAGACATTGCTGAACACTGGACAAGTGTATTGAAGGTAATTCGTGGTCTCAATTGTGATCAAACACTTTACTATGCTGTAATAGAGAAATGGGTGCACGTGTGCTGATATAAGCAAGAAAGCTCATGTATAAATTACAGATCTCTAGTATCTTAGACTTTGGTCTCCTCCTTGATTTTCTGTCCCTGTGCTCAGACTAACATGCCTCCTGTCTACTTCCAACCAATTTACTGTAAACTGGAGCATGGAATTTAGGAAACTAAACTTAATGTGTGAAGTGGAAGAAAAGATTTGATTCAGATTCTATAATGAGTGGGTTTCTAGAACGTGTGTGAGCTTCTACAGCCTTTCTAATATTTATTTATTGAATCGCTCAAACATTTATATACTGCCTGTTTGCATAGCCCAAGAGCTTATGAACATCCTACAATAATGATTTAAGGAATCACAGTACAATTTCATTTAAATTAGTTTAAGTTTTGGTAGCAGCTAGTGTTCAAAGACTTAAATGTGCAGGGATTTAGATATGGCATAGTTATAGTTTTTATGTACACTTAAATTGAGTATTACATAAAGGCAAATAATGTATACAGATGATATAAAATATCTAGGATAGTTTTAGGCTCTCGGCAGAGTAAACATTGTATCCTTCACAAAGATCACATTGTATTCTAGGTCTGCCAGTAATCATCCAGCAGTTGGACATCAATTTATAAAGAGGGTGAGATACACGTGGTAACTCCAAAGGAGTCCTGTTGTTGATCATGTGGATAAGATCCTTTTGAAGATGTGTCTGAAAATGTATAACTGATAAAATAGAAAAAGTGAAAGAAATGGCATGGATAATAGTATCTGCTGATTGTTTTTGTGTAATGAAAGTCACCTTGTGGGAAAGAGGTTGCACATTCTCTTCTCAGTTCTCTGGTAGTGAATTCAGACTCACATAGAGCAAGAAAAGAGAGGCGACATGAAGAATTGCCTAATAGGCAGCAATTGCCAAAGTTGTAACAGAATGCCTCGACAGTAATGCATGCATGTTATTAAAAGAGATAAGAAAGAAATTTTAAAAATAAGTAAGAGATGAAGTGGGAAAGATATAGAAAGCTTAAGAACAACTTTGTAGGCTAGGTGTAGCTGAGAGGTCATTGTGGTAATAAGGCTGTCTGGACCTCACTTTGTTGGGAAGAAAAATACAGTGTTCTTGTGTTCCATACATCAAGATTGTGCTGCATGCAATGTAGTATACATTTTAATAATACTTATTTAATTTGTCAGTATATATTCTTCCTACCATGATAATTGATTTTGGAAGATGACTTAAAATAGCTCCACTCTTTAAGGCATAAAGATAGTTTGAACTTTTTTCTGAAACACTTCAAAGTAATTTGAAACATTATAGCAGTACATACCTTAGTATTATAGTCAAGTCCAAACATAATGGAAATCCTCATATTGAATAAGTTTAACATTTGCCTCCTAAAGCTGTGATATCCAGTGTAGAGGAAATCTTTTGTGCAATGTGTGGAAGCTTCACCTGTCAATAAAAGGCTTATGAGCCTAGGCAGGAAATAGGGAGGTAGAAATTCCAATATAGAGAGAGTATTTCTGGGATAGAGCCAGAGGCATGGGAGATTTCTTCCCAGAACATGAAGATGGTCACCTGTTTTCCCAGTACTCTGAGGATGATGGTCACATGAACTCTAAGGAGATGTAACAAGCTGTATGGCACTGAGAGAACAAAACAAATGGGTAATTGAGTCATGAGCTAGTCAGGAAAGAAGCCCAAGCTTTTGGCCTAAGTATTTATTCATATATAATTCAGTCCCAGAGTCATTATTTGGGGGAACTTGGTCATGGGTGGAAAGCCCACCATTACAATCCAGTCTGTGTTTAGTTTCACTGTTTGTAGCCCATGTGTTTTGTAGATTTTACATTTTCCTGAAACCTAAGTATAAACTGTCTTTATATATAACTTTTCTATATAAACAAAAAGTACTTGAGTACTTGAGAAGCCACTGTATCAAGTATAGGGGGATTTATACTTCATCTTTAAGGATACAATTTCCAGGATAATATGTGGATACTTCATACCATCATTGTTTATATTGTATACTTATATTAATGGAATTCTAATTCTGAGTTTCATAGATAGGAGACTGTAAAGTCATGTGATGCCCCTAGGAAGTAAATGTCCATTAAAAGATTTATAGTTAAGGAAAACAAAAAAGTAGTGAAAAGCGAATTTTTCATATGTGAAATTAGATGTCACATATTCACCTATCCTTGATAATATTTTAAGACCATTTTCCATTCTCTAGGACACAGATAGGACAACATATAGTTGTCCTATATGTGAAACATGTGAGTGTGCCTTGGGAAGAGTGAAGGAGAACTTAGTATTTCTGCAATCTGTGTGATTATGGGACTCACTTGTTCACTTCTCTTTTGGTCTGTGCCTTGGCTCTGTGAGGTGGTACAAATGAATAGTGAGCCCCCTTTCCCCCAAGGATATCTTTTTAGTATTTTAGGCTAGCTAAATATTTTATATATAATAATGGAAAGCATCACTTACCAAAGATGTTCATACTTCTAGTTCTATTGTCTTCATTTACACACATACCTTTAATCCAAATAAAATTCATGTATGAGTTTATTTTTACTCAGTATCTTGAAGGGCAGAATCATTAAGTTCCTTGCTATATGATTCATGCTTGTCAGCATTTAAAGTTGAGTGAAGATCTATGTGAAATTCCCTACATTTTCCTTCATCTTTCATGTTTAAATGATTCATTTGTTTACTAATCATTTGTTTATTTGTGTGTTTGTTTTGGGAGATGTGCACATTTCTGTATATACAAGGATGCCACAAAAGGGAATAGGATGCTTTGGAGCCAGAGTAATAGGCATTTTGGAAACATTTGGCTTGACAGGTAGTGCTAAGAGCTGAATTTGAGTCTTCCTGATTGTACAGTAAGCATACTAACTGTGATAAGCCATCTTCTAGCTTTTTTTCTCATCATCCTGAAGAAGAAATAAAATCATTCAGCTCATCAATATTTTATACAGAAATTATGAGTTTAATGATGACTAGACTATCAAAGTAGACATGAAAAAAGCATCAGAGAAGCAAGTTTGAAATCCTACTGGGTTTATAGGGTTGACGTTAGAGTATTGTATAAGCCCCAAAGAAAGCACATGATCAATATTGTAATATCATAGACATTTTTTTTTTAGGTATTATAGTGTTATTTTTCACTATTGGAAATTGATATCAGGGTGTTATGTATCTGTGCTGAAATAGCACTGAGCTATTCCTCTAACATCCAAATTTTATTTGTATTTGTTTTTATTTAAATAAGGAGTCTTATTAAGTAAGCTAGGCTGGCTTTGAACTTTCTCTATAGCCTAGGGCTGGCTAGATTTGTGATCCTCCTTTCTTGGCCACTCAAGTCACTAGGATTAGGGATTATTCTTCCAGGAATAAGCTAGGTTGTGGACCTTCCTATTATTAATCCCCAAACTTATGTTATTTATCATCAATTATGGTCCTACTTTCAGAGAACTTATATTCTCAGGAAGTAAATAAAATATTAAAACAATAAAATATAAGTTTTTGCCATTGTTAAAGGTGGTTCTGTTTTCAAAGGCTTTGCTCTAGGCAGTTGCATTTTTTTGTATTCTCAAATAATTAGACTAAAACAAAGAACACCATAAATTTCTGCAAGAATTGGTAAGGTAGTCTAAATTCTACATAGATCATAAATTAAAGAAAGTGCTAGGTACTATTTGAATTAGGCCTAGAGAGATGGTTAGCCTAACAAAGATAAAAGGATAAAAAATGAATAAATGGATATACCTCACAATATTTAGATGCAACAAATACCATTGCTAAGCTAGAGGGTACAAAGTGTGAGAATAAGAAAGAATAAATAAAACAAAGGTTACTAATTCTCCTGTGACACCCTAGTTTGACATCTATAGACACAAAAGAATTACAAGCATTTATGTAGCTAAAGAAGGAAAAGAGCTGAAGTGGTTTGCAACCCCATAGGAAGAACAACAATATCAACCAACCAGAGCCCCAGAGCTCCCAGGGACTAAACCACCAACCAAAGAGTACATCTGGAGGGACCCATGTCTCCTTAGCAGAGGATGGCCTTGTCAGGCATCAGTGGGAGGAGCGACCTTGGGGAGAACCCTCATAGAAGCAGGGGGAGGGGGATGGGATAGGGGTGTTCCAAAGGGGAAACCTGGAAAGGGGATAACATTTGAAATGTAAATACATAAAATATCCAATAAAAAAAAATAGGAAGGAACCAATGATACTTACTAACCATAAAATAACAAAATGGGATATCTTCAAAAAGATTTATTGAGAAACACAAAATAAGTACTGTCCATTTACACAGTGGAGCACAGTGTCCCTTAAACAGTGAAGGCCAATCCTGTTTACACAGTGGAGCAAGGTCTTGTTCATGGTGTAGTATCATCCTGTTTACACAGTGGTGTACTATCCAGCTTATACCATGGATCACCATTCTGTTTACACAGTGGAGTATCTGCCTATTAACACAGTGGAATGCCATTCAGTTTACTGAGTGGCTTACCACACAGCCAACATAGTGCAATACCATCGTGTTTACACAGTAGAATTCCATTCTATTTACACAGTGCCCTATTTATACAGTGGTGTATCTTCTGTACAGGTTGACAAGTAGAACATAAACATGTGCATCATTTAAGTTGCTGGTCAGACATGAGTTCCTAGTATGGCAACAGCAAATAACAGAGTTCGTGGATTATAAATCCCTAGTCGTTTATATAAGGGTTCAGAAATCCAAATACTCATTATAATCTAGGAGATCAAGCCATAAAGATATGTTAAGGCTTACACTATATCAGCAATATGTTTTATTTGATTCTGGTGATAGGTACATAGACTTTTTTGAACTGAGAAAAATAATCCCAGAGAAATAGTTATCCCAGGGAAGAACATACCAACTGGTTATTTCATATCACATGCACACTGCTGAAACACACATAAAAATAACATTATGTATACTGAGCAGGAGATTTATATAATATATATAAATATATACTGTATTTTAACAATTAATTACTGATTAACATTTTAAATATTAATTATATTACATAGTTATAATTATATTATATAATCTATATACTCATACATAATTATATAATATATATAAATATGTATTATATTTTAACAATTACTGATTAAAATTTTAAATATTAATTATATTACATAGTTATAAATATGTTATACAACCTATATACTCATACATAATTATATGTAGCTATATGATATAAGTCATATAATTACATATAACATATATGATGAATATTATATAATTATATGTAATTAATATATATTCATATATAATATATATTACATACATATATGTTACAGAAATTAGTGAAAAAAGAGGGTGTGATTTGATGAAGAGCACAGAAGGATATTTGCAAAGGTTTGAAGGGAGAAGGGAAGTGGAAAAGTTCTAATTATAATAAAACAGCAAAACATAAAATAAATAATTGAAAAGAGCTCCAGTGGTACATCCATGTTTAAATATTTTTATGTTTTATAATGTTAGTAAATAAATAGTGAAGAGCTTTAGTTATTTATTTTGTACAGAGACATAGCTGGGTGCCAAGAACCAACCTTGACTTGGAGAGGGGCTCTTAGAAAGGGGTGTCTGGGAGCAATGAAAAGAATGACTTGAAGTCAAATTGTAGGTCCAAGCTTGATTCTTAGAGACCGGAATTGCAAACACAGACAATAAGATAGCTGCCTACCCTGAAGTTATCATTCCTACCATGCCTGATCCTACTCCCACCCTCCACCCCCTCTCTGGCATACCAACCTTGAACTCAGGAATCTGCTTGCCTTTGTAAGCATAAACAAAAAAATCTCAACCTTAACCTGTGTGGGATCTTGCCCTGCAATCACCACT
Source organism: Rhynchomys soricoides (assembly GCA_019843965.1). Lineage (NCBI taxonomy): Eukaryota > Metazoa > Chordata > Mammalia > Rodentia > Muridae > Rhynchomys > Rhynchomys soricoides. The sequence goes on from JADRCH010007258.1 coordinate 307,092, forward strand.
CCTAAATCTCTTTATCTCCTTCCTTAGTATCTTCCTGACAAGCTGGCTCACAGTGCAGCTGCCTCTGTTCCTTTAGATCTGTGAAGCTCCTTATACAGTTCATATTGTATCCTTATTTAACATGCACCATAATATATAGTTGAAAAATTATATATTTTTGAACTGATGTTTTCAGTGTTCTTTTTCATAGCCTTGAGGGCTGTCCTGAATCTCTCAGCATGTACCATTTTGCTGAGACATTAAGCACACCCTTGCTTCCCAGACTTGTGATGTCTCTCATTATGTCATTAACCTTGGCAGAGAAGACAGTCCTTGAAGGAGGAACATGAAAATATGTACTTTAAAATACAAACAGAACTCATGCCCACAGCAACCATCAACACTTATGGAGTCCCATGCCCTATTGGTTCTCTTCTAGGGGCAGGAACCGTGTCAGGCCATCTCCACCATGGCCATCTCCCATGCCCATGCCCATGGCCAGGGCAGACTGGGCAGGTGAGATTTTTACATAACAAATTCTATAATTGAATTAAGCATTCAAATGAAAGAGGAAATTAATACCAGAAAGTAGAATAGATATGGAAATATATGGAGTAAGATGGACACACATGACATGTGACAGGTTGACACGGACAGGATTTGTCCTGAGTAGAACAGAATAATAGAGAAAATCAAGAATTGCTTTTTATGAGTTTTCTAGCTAGTATAGAAAACTTATTCTGAGGAACATCAGTCAAAACTGTAGTTTTGTTTAACTACATTTGCTTTTCTTTATTCTGTGATGTTTTTAGAACTCAACACAGTCTAGGAAGGAAGATAAAGACACTGGAGAAGGAAATTGATTCTGATAAATACCTGTGTGCTAGAGAATATCTCCAAAGACAGTGTGGGTGTTTTGGCGCATTTTAGATGATTTTGGTCATGTTCATTGGCATGGCAATAGAGCAAGAATTCCTGGCTACACTTTACTGTTTGAATCCTGGCTCCAACATTGCCTGACAGGAGACTCTTTGCCAAACTGTTTAGTCTCCTGGAGATACGTATTTTCCCCATGTGTAAATTGAGATAATCCTAGTACTTACCTCAGGGTAAGTACTCAAATTAGTAAATGAAGATAGACTCTCAAAGTAATCAATGGTACTTAGAGAGAGTTTGGCACAAGTCACTGACAGCTATTTTTACTCTCTTTGGTTTTAAGTCTCTAAATCAATAAATACATAATGTAACATTGTTCATGTGGCAAGAACCTCATGGAGTTATTATATCAGCATTCTGTTTTCTAGATATTGAGCTTAGACATGAAGATACATAGCTATATATGTCAGTGTTTCTACTTAACTGTATTTGTCTTAAGTTTAATTCTTCTTTCCATACCTTGTAACAAATAGTTCAAAAAGCCATTTTTATCCAGAATCCTCAACATCTAGTCTTCTCTTGGGTTTTACTTTTAAATTCTCCCAGTGATTGAAATTGATTGATGACATTTAATAAATTATTCATAGATCCACTTAAACCCTTCAGTGAAAGTGTCAGGCTGTAATTTAATGTTTTGTTACTATCGCTGCCCTGTGCAAAGTAAGACTAGCATCCTCTAGAACTTTCGGTTTGACAAACTCTTGTTTAACTTCTGACTGTCCCCTTGCCAGAGCTGAAAGCCCTTGATTATAACTTGCCATGTGAGCTGATACTATGTTAAATGCAACCTCTGACTTTCCTTTCTGTTTTTGGTTTCCATTGTTATGATGTCCAATGATCCAATAGGCTCCCTCAAGAGAAGGATGGAACTTGTAATGTTGTCATTTCAATCCTGGGGAAATTCATGCTAGGGGATTAAGAACTTCCTGGGGCTCACATAGATCAGTGCCATTCCTAGGAATGGGACTTGAAATATCGGAGACCATATCACCACATTAACATTTTACTTTATTGTGTCCTTAGTGAATGAATTTCCATAATATTCTGCTGTAGACCTCAGCATCACAGATTGCACTAGTTATCAGTGTCTTATTACTACCATTGCTATGATAAAACACATGGCTAAAAGTCACCTGGGAATGAAAGGACTGTCCTATGCTTGCTGGTAACAGCCTGTCACAGAGGAATGTCAGGCCACAAACTCAGACAGGGCCAGAACCTGGAGTCAGGTACTGAAGCAGAGACCCTCAAGGAGTTCTGCTTTCTTATGCAAATCAGGACCACCTGCTGAGGGTTTACAGTGCTCACTGGAGCCCTAGACCCTCCCATACCAATCATTGATCAGGAAAAGATCTCAGATTTGCCTACAGGTCATTGTGATGGAGGGATTTTCTCAATTGAGAGTCCCTCTTCCCAAGTGACTCTGGCTTGTGTCAAGTGGCCAAATGATGATGACAATGATGATGACAACGATGATGATGATGATGATGATGATGATGATGATGATGATGAAATAACTTTTAAAACACAGCATAGCCAGAAACACACATTCATTTCCTCTCAGCTGTAGGATGTACAAAGAAAGATGCCTTTGTTGAACAGTAAAGTACAGTTATTAGTACTTGAATGTATAAACATTTTACGAATGGAGAAAAAATAATGACCAAATCTTCAAGATGCACAGAACCTATTTCTACTTCCAAGCTCGTTTAATGGGTTGATAGTTTACAATTTACTTAACACACTCGCATATTACTTTTGATTCCAGAAGTAGTGAGCTGTGTCTTCATTTATGTGCCTTGCCATATGCCAGGGGCAGTAAAAGCTGCTCTGTTTTTAAACTCTGCATAGGACACATTTCCTAATAGAGGAAGAAAGAAGAAAAGTTGTATAGCACACTAATTAAAAATGTAGCCTTTGGGCTGGAGAGATGACTCAGTGATTAAGAGCAGGCACTGTTCCTGAGGAGAACCCAAGCTTGGTTTCTAATTGTCTGTTACCCCAGCTCCACTGGAACTTTTGTGTTTATGGCCGCTAGCACTCATGTGCTCATAAACTCTCTCTCTTTCTCTCTCCCCCTCTCTCTCTGTCTCTCTCTGTCTCTGTCTCTCTCTCTCTCTTTCTCTCTATGCCTCACTCATACACACACACATACATAATTAAAAATAAAATAAAAATTTTAAAGTCTAGCCTCAGGAAGCTTAACCATAGTCTTCAAAGAAAATGAAATGAGAAATGAAAATATTCTAGAAATATTAATATACATCAATAAGTTTTCTTTGAATAAGAAATAGATGTCAGTTTTGAGCATTTGAGCATTTGAGCATTTACTATGTGTCAGGTTTATGCTAAAGAATTTAAGAGAAACTTCACATCAGAAAGCCTTACTGTTAGTTGTCTTTGCTACACTAGAAAACAGGCAAGGTATCCCAATCCTGAGTCCTTCATTTACACCATGGTGAGATCCTAATAATAAATGACAAACAATACATATTGATTCTTTGATTTATATTATTTTTGTTTATGTTTTCTACTTAACATTATTTATTTATTTATTTATTTATTTTTATTTTTTTAGAGATGTTGTCTCTCAACGTGTAACCCTACATGGCCTAGAACTCGTTATGTTCTCCAGGCTGACCTCAAATCACCAGAGATCTGCCTGCCTCTGCCTCTTGAATGCTTGGATTAAAAGTGTACACAATCCCACACTGCCTAATTTCTTTTGTTTAATACAGATAAGCTTTTGTTATCATGTAATATTGATCCAGATGCAAATGTTTTTACTATTTTCGACCTAATAATCAGAAAATCACAAAGCTTTCTGATATTTCTTTTCTATCTATAGATGTCATTTCACTAGAAGCCAGAAATAATTACAGATATCATATGTTCTATATAAATTGTCTAATGAGAAACTTCGACATTCATGTTTTGTTCTTTTTAAGACACCCTCTTTCCACAGGCTACTTGAAAATATTTGAAATTCTAATGTGTGTTAATATTTGTGAGCATATATACATGCTATCTATATAATCTATATGTGTATGTAAATCACTTTTTGTGTGTACATGCATGTTTCTAGGTATATTTCCTTGTGTATGTGTGTTCATGTGTCTATATGGGTGTATATGTGTTTGTATCTAACGATGTGTGTATATATTTTTGCATGCACGTGCATGCATGTGTGTGTGTGTGTGTGTGTGTGTGTGTGTGTGTATTGCTGGGAGTAGACCCAGACCTAATTTGTTTCACAATATAACTTCAAAGAGCTTCATTAAATTTTATGGTCTTTAAAGTATCAAATTATTTTTACTCCTAGTTTTTTTTTTTCTAATTCACAAAGCAGACAGTTTCCAGGCACTGAGGTTGAGAATTTGGTGGTGTCAGAATTTACATGGTTTCATTTCAAATGCAATAGGAAGATGCAATTTGCATACTGTTAAGAATGTAACATATTCACAAAGTGCTATCATGCTGAAGCAGATAATGTTTATTTCTTGAGACCTCTAGACCTGGTATGCTAATGAGGGAGGTTGTCCTTCATAAATCCTTTCCTTCACCCTATTCTTCCATGGGAATAGTGTATATGCTAATATGGATCTGAATACATGTCATGTACAAATCATACATACCATCTGTGCATTAATATAATTATATGCTGTAATTAATTATGAATCTATATACAGTGATTATTTAAGGAACAATTTGTACATATATGTATACATAAATATATCAATAGATAGATGGTAGTAAGTAGTACTATTTCAAGTGAATTTTAACTACATCTTTTGAAGTGTCCTATTAATATAATTAAAAGTGTATGAAATATATGCATTTTTAACAAATGTGATGCCTCAGATTCAATTTTAATTAATTTAAAGTTTGGTATATTAGAAATTTGCAAAGTAGCAGGTCATTTTGTAGAGGAGAATTCAAATATCAGACACAATAGTCTACCTTCCTAATCTTAAATGTAATCCTAAACTTTGCGAGCAAATGCTTAAAATTGTGTAGCTTTTCCCATTTGAATCAAATAGAAAAATTTTGAATGGATCACTTAAGCTCTAGGTACCTTGATTTTTAAGTGAAATGTTTATATAAATGTCCCATCATGACAACTTCTTCCTAAAGTGGTGCTCTGAAGGGGAATGGTTTTAACATTGAATTATCACATTTTAGGCCAAGATGACTCAACTGCCTGAGGCAGAAAAGGAAAAGATTGCTGAGCAAGTTGCTGACTTCAAGAAGGTGAAGAGCAAGCTGGACGCCGAGATTGAGATATGGGACGACACAAGCAACGACATCATTGTTCTTGCCAAGAAGATGTGCATGGTCATGATGGAGATGACTGACTTCACAAGGTACAAGTGCATGGGAATGATGGTGTGATAAGTGACAGATGGCAGTCACATGATTGTCACATTTTTGAGATGTGTGGTCGGTCACTTGTTTGTCACAATGTTGAAAAGTCCAAGTTTCTCTGAGTGGCAAGGAGAATTAGGAAGTTATAAATGTACAGTTCTAGAATTGTGGTAAAAATAGCACAATTTTTTATACAGCTGTTACCTCATGCTCTCACACTTTCATACTCTATAGCAAAGATTACAATGTATCAATCTAACACCTCGCTAACTGTCCACAGAAATGGGTAACTATGGCATGTTCACTCTGAAGCTCTTGAGGGATTGATATCTACTGCTACCTTGTGGGGATATATGGCCTCTTCCTACTCTAGCAGAGATTACATTGTATCAATCTAACATATCACTAACTGTCCAGAGAAATGGGTAACAGGGCATGTTTACTCTGATGCTCTTGGGGGATTGATATCTACTGCTACCTCATGGGGATTTGTGGCCCATGGCATTCCTGTTTGCAAAGCAGTGTATTTGAAACTCTCACGAACAATGAAGGCTATGAAGGAAGTATGCATCGTTTATAGAGAAGCAATATTCGTGAGGCTTTGTGGTAGCACAGTATGACTGGCCCTGTTCTCTGGTAGAGTCACCATGGCAGTGGGACCCTGTACATGTATCCTGAAAACTGAAGGGACTTCAAAGCCCCCCATCCCTTATTTCTGCCTGCAACACTGGGGTTCATGTCATTCGATCACTTGAAAATGAGAATTCCCTATTGATTAAAAAACTGGCACTGGTCTCCTCCCTTTTTTATCTCTGTAAACAGGTCTCAGCCTTGTTTCCTCCCTTTTCTGCTCCTAACCGATTGTGCCTTTTACCATTATTATTTAGCCCTAGTTCATTGTGGTGATGGGGGTGGGGGTGGGGGAGTATAAAACTGAGTGATAAATACTCCAGTTTGATGCTAAGAAGTTTACAAACACTTGACTTTAAAAGGATACTCACAGAGAAAAGGGTTCAGAGACCAAGAAAAAGAAGCCCAGACTGGACAAAATGATGAGATAAAGGCAATAGTGGATGTTTGAGGTGATGGCCAGGTATAAACAGGAAAAATTTACTGAACCCAGGGTCAATGACCCTGCTTCACTTGCCCAATAATACCTTATCATTAAGTATGTATCCTCAATGAGGAAGCCCTCTCTGTGATACTGACCTATTCTGGGAACAGTCTGATGAAGGTTCTAGTACCTATATTGTTCTGCGTATGCTTCTATGGAAAGTCCCTTAGTCCTTCATGATCTCAAACCTACTTACTGGAATATTCCAGCGAATGGACTCTGCTCAGTGTGGCTATGTGCAACCAATGACAACAGCTCGATATCTGGAATTTGTGTCTTCCTAGGCAAAAAACTTGCCTTGCTATTGAGTATGGGTTGAAAGGTGGACCATGAGTTATATGCATGTGGAAACTGGATTCTGAAGGTGAGGAGGCCCAGACAGTGATATTAGAACACTTCTCCTGGGAGGGGATTGCACTGTGTGGGTAAGCCTTCAATAAGCACAAAATCTTTACAAAAACATGCTTGCAGTTGTCTTTTCCTTTAGGGGAAAGGAGGTCATTAAGGGAAACAGAATGTAGAAAACAGGTTGCAAATGTCGTCATATAATTAACCAAGGAGCAGCAAGATGTGGAATGTCTCTCTTAAAGGTTGCTAAAGAACACAAACCTGAAACAAAACTTAGTCTTCATGCAGCTACTGAAGTCACAGAGCAGAAGACTACCCTCTGCCAGACATGTTACATATAGGAAAGTATTATATCACTACACACAGAAACAATGTGAATGATGGTACCATGAATAAATGCAGCTTTAAATCATAATTAATTGGTAATACACATTGCCTTTCAGGGTTAAGACTGAGAAATAGTTTTCAAATATTAAACACAGGAAGTAGTAAATGGAATGACATAAATATGCTGTTTCAATGAAAGGTTCTAAACAAAATTAAAATGAAAAGATAACATGCTAAACGTTTGAAACAAGGACTAGCTACGCTGTGATACTTTTTATCTAAATGACAAAAGAGATGGGCAGATAAATTACTGCTTCGTTAGAACCTGACTAGTAAATATTTGAAGATATTTAATGGAAAAGTCAGTAAGATAAGTGTTCAAAAATATTTTTTAAAAGCCAACAAATAAAATATGGTGGGAAAAAGCAAACTTTAGTAGATGTCTTAATTTGGAATGTGTGCTGGTAACCTTGGTGTGCTTTGTCAACAATGTGCAGATGTGTCTGCATCTCTAGTTCACTTCAGGTTAAGTATTTTCAAAGAATAATCTGAAACAGGATTCTTTAAATGTTAGTTCAGCCAATATATTATTGTTTTCATTAAATATTCAGTTTGCTCTTGGGCAATTTTAGACACACACATAGTGAACATAGTGTGTGCTGACCATGCTCCCATTCAAACCTCCTCACCTATCTGTCCCCTTTATTCCCATAAGTCTCTCCCTCACATTCCTGTCTGCTCATCATCCTTTGTTAACTGAGATTAGCCATCACTTTCTCTGTGGTTTTAGAGTGATCTTTTGGAGCCTAGTGGGTTTAGCAGTGAGTACCCAGCCAAAGACAGTGACTCCATTCTCCCAGCAAGGGGCAGTGAACATACTCTGTATGACAGTAACCATGTAGTCCTCTTTACGGTGCTATGTATGTACAAATTGGATGAGTTGCTGGGTGAGGAAGAGTACAACAAAAATCAAGTCAATTCTTTAAAAGGATTTTAATGCAATGTAAACTCTTCAATGATACAGAAGAGTACTCTGACCTACATTTTATGAAACAATTCCCTGTGGCTATGTTGGTTCTGTTGATGCTTGGTTTTGATTAGTACAGCAATTATCCTCTAAAGGAGAATTTGGTTCTATCTTGTATTCTACTGAAAGAAAATCCACTTTTCAAAGCTAAAAGAGAGTGAAGATCCTGTTAGCATTCTATCTAAGCTCCACCCCAGTTACCTGGCAGCAGCCAGGTATGCTCCTCCCCACAGTTACCTGGCAGTATCTAGGTAGACTTGACCCACTATAAAAAGGGCTGCTTGCCCCCTCCTCCCTCTCTTGCTTCACTCTTGCTCTTGCTCTCCCCTTCTTGCTCCTGCTCAGTCCCCTCACCCTTTCCCCATTCACCACCCCCCCCAAGCTCATGGCATGCCTCTATTTCTCTTCTCTCTCTCTCTCTCTCTCTGTTTCTCTTTCTCTGCCTTTTTCTGCCTCTTCTACCCTCTTAACTCCCCTCCCCATGCCATGAATTAACTACTCTATACTATCCCATCATGTTGCTGGTCCCTCAGGGGGAAGGGATGCCTCTGAATGGGCCTGCTGAGACACCTCCTTTCCCCATACCTAACCACACCTCCATAGAACATATTCTCTCTCTCTTTACCTTTTTATTAACACATCAGCTCCCACTCCAAATTTCACTGGAAAGTATGAAAATTAAACTTATACGTAGCATTTCATTATGAATGACTTTTGGTTATCAGTTTCTATTTTTTCCGTTTAAACTTTTGACAAATTTTTTTCGCCTAGTCATAGCCTGTCACTTCATAATACCCTCGCTTTCCTTTTCATGCACAGGAAAGTTGAGTTTTGGTCCATGCTCCAGTGTCTGCTGGCAGAAATTCTAACAATCTTTTTGTCTCAGTATCTCACCGTCTCTCTGTCTTTCTGTCTCTTCCTTCATGCATCTTCCTCTTTCTCTCTGTTCCTCCATTTTCCCCAGTAAATAAATATTCATATATACATGATATAAACAGGTATAGGGCTCTCTATAGGAATCAAGCCTAGTCCATAGTGTTAAACAGAAATATATTTTACAGTCTCATCATGAATGATTTCATCATAATTGAAACTTTCTAAAATACATTGATACTGTATGACAAATATGTAATCATTTTTGAAAAACAGTTTCTTATTTAGTTTGGATTGTCCCCTTAGCAATCAAGCAAGTTGGTAGGTTATTTCTTTTTTGGTGAAATGATCCAATCCAAACCAGATTGGATTGTATTAAAGGTGAGTTTATTGGAAAGCTTGCTCTCAATCCCCAAGGATTGAGGCCAAGGGAGTCACCATTAGGAGTAAGAAAGAAAGGGAGGGGGAAAGAAAGAGAAAAAGTGCATGCAGAGGGAGAGACAGAGGAGAGACTGACTGAGTTACTGGGGGAAGGGCAGCCTAACCCCCTTGGGCTGCAAAGTTCAAGGTTGAGCTCAGGGTATGCCTGGTACGAACTGAGCTAAAGGTCAGGTCTGCTTTGATATGTAAAATATCAAATCCTATCTAGTAAAATATCTAGTCCTGGCTTGGAAACCAAACACAGGTAACTACTTTTCAATTATTTCACCAAACTTTCCCAAAGTTAAGAGGGAATTATCTCCCCATCATACAAATAAACTTTTTGTGACACCTAAAATTTCACCTTTGTAAGATTTACAAATAAGTGTACATTTAAAATTACCTAGTAGAGTCTGGTCTTGGTTAGTGTTCTATTGCTAGGAAGAGACACCATGACCTTGTAATTGGAGCTTGCTTACAGTTTCAGAGGTTTAGAATAAAGCAGGCAGGCATGGTGCTGGTAAACAGAGTTGAGAGTTCTATATCTGGATCTGCAGGTGGTAGGAAGCAAAGACTCTGGGCTTGGTATGGGCTCTAGAAATCTCATATCCTACCTCTAGGAGCACATTTCCTTCAGCAAGGCCACACCTCTTAATCCTTTCAAGTAGTGTCACTTCCTGTTGACCAGACATTCAAATCTATGAGCCTATGAGAGCCATTCTCATTCAATCCATCACAAATACATTCTTTAGATGTCAGTAAAGCTGTGGCCTGTCCTTTGACCTTAGCATGTGTCTAGAGAGTGGGGATGAAGAAGATGAAAATACTCCATGGAGAGGATATTGATGAAATGACAACAGATAAAGCCCAGAAGGTGCCA
>JADRCH010007258.1:317370-342605 GCA_019843965.1 Rhynchomys soricoides
GAATAGAAACCCTGAATAAGACAAATTAGTACCAGCATAGTTGGGTATTCCTGTGACAACTTGACCATGTTTTGGGGAGGACTGTGGAAGGACTTTGGAACTTTGGGCTAGAAGATCCACTCAGTGTTAAGAGCTTTGTGGGATGTTGTGTAGGAGCTTGGAAGATAATGTTAAGAACAGTGCAGAAGATGGAGCCTTGGCTTGTGAAATTTCAGAGGGAAGATGAAGACTCTTATCAGGGCTATTGCTATTTTGTTCTGTGGTTTTGGTTAGCTGGGGCTGAAGGATCAGCTTTGATTAACAAGATACCAGAACTACTAAAGCAAAATCATTGCATTACTGGGACTATTGATGCTGGTTAACTGGAGTTGGGAAATTGGCAGTGATTGGGAAGAGAGCAGCATCACTGAGGTGAAATCTTCTGAGAAGTGTTTTCTGAGAGCACAGAGGCTGTATTCCAGAGATAGCCAGGGTTGTACCTTGTGCTGTGGCTGGACTTGGTAATGTGTAAGAGTCACCCAGGTGGTACTGGTTTTGTAGGCATGAAGGAGTCATGAAGAGCAGCTGAGGCCTGGACACTGTGAGAGGTCGTGAAAGGCCATTAGTGAAAGTGCAGCCTCAGTTGCAATTGATAGCCCAGGAATGAAGGGGTCATGCAAGAGAGGTGAGGCTTAGCACCATGGTAAAGTCTAGTTACAGTGGAAGACAGCAGTGTTTTGGAGATGCCAGTACCGTGAGATGACCACCAAGAACAGCAGCAGTGGATTACAGGCATCTGGAGCTTAGAAGACAAGGTGTGTGCTACAAAGGGCAGAGCTGGAGAAGTGACTCAAGCCCTTGGAGGAATCCAGAATATCTGATCATGAGTAGATCCCAGACATGGATGGTTGGAATTTGATTTTGCTTTTGATTGTGACGTGGCCTGATATTTTTCCCTCTAGAAGAAAGAAGGTATTTCAGTGGAACCCACAGTTCAGAGACTTTGAATTTTTAAAAGACTTTGAATTTTAAAAGATTGGATGTTTAAAAGGGACTGAAATGTTAATATGTAAGAGTTTGCAAAGACTGTGGGACTTTTAAAGTTGTTTAGATCTTGGGGATGAATAAGGAAGTAAAGGTAGAGGTTTATTGGTGATGTGTTTGTGTGTCAAGTTGAGAAGGGGTCAAATGTACTGGCTAGTTTTGTGTGTCAACTTGACACAAGCTGAAGTTATCACTGAGAAAAGAGTTTCAATTGAGAAAATACCTCCATGAGATCCAGCAGTAAGGCATTTTCTCAATTAGTGATCAAGGGGGGAGGGCCCCTTGTGGGTGGTACCATCTGTGGGCTGGTAGTCTTGGGTTCTATAAGCAGGCTGAGCAAGCCAGGAGTAGGAAGCAAGCCAGTAAGCAGTATTCCTCCATGGCCTCTGCATCCTGCTCCTTGACCTGCTTGAGTTCCAGTCCTGACTTCCTTTCATGATGAACAGCAGCATGGAAGTGTAAGCTGAATGAACCCATTCCTCCCCAACTTGCTTCTTGGTCATGATGTTTGTGCAGGAATAGAAACCCTGAATAAGACAATGAATAAAGAAATGTTTTAAAATGTTCAAATTTTAGAATCTCATCTGGCTGCATCTTTCCATTAATAGTGATAGATGTGGATGCATATTTAATAAACATATATTATAAAGAGACAAGAGCCAGAGAGGGTTGAAGGATACAAGGAGTTGATAAAATTGGAGGAAAGTGTCAAAGGTTAAAAACAAACAAACAAACAAACAAAAAAACTGCAACAAAACCAAAACAAACAAACAAACAAAAAAACCTTAATGGCAGTTTATAAAGCATTCCAAGAGGAAAAGAGTCAAAACAGAAATTTAAAAGGCACATTTTAACACTTGTGTGAAAAAGCCAGCAACAGGAGGGCTCCCACCTCAGGGACTGAGGAAAAGATAGGAGGTAACAGCCTGCCTGCTTCCACCTGTGGTGGGAGACTTCTGCCTGGGCCACCAGGCCCCCATAGCCAAACAGTATAGGAAGAGAGTGAGCGAGCAGCCTAATTGTATGGAAAAACAGGTGGAAGGAGGAGTCCAGACACAGGGACTGAGGAACAGCCAGGAGAGAGAACTGGTCTCCAAGGAATATTGACATCTGGGCTTGAAGAAAAGACAAACCACAGTCAGAAAGAGAAAGACCAGCTAACATCAGAGATAACCAGATGATGAATGGCAAGAGCAAGAACAGAAGGAACAGAAACCAAGATTACTTGGCTTCATCAGAACCCAGCTCTCCCACCACAGCCAGCCCTGGATACCCCAACACACCAGAAAAGGAAGACTCGGGCTTAAAATCACATATCAAGAGGATGATAGAAGATTAAAGGAGGAAATAAATAACTCCCTTAAAAAAATACAAGAGAACACAAGTAAACAACTGGAAACCCTAAAGAGAAAACACAAAAATCCCTTAAAGACTTACAGGAAAACACAATCAAACAAATGAACAAAACCATTCAGGAATTAAAAACACAAATAGAAGCAATATAGAAATCACAAAGGGAGACAACCCTGGAGTTGGAGAACTTAGGAAAGAAATCAGGAGTCATAAATGCAAGCATCACCAACAGAATACAAGATATGGAAGAGATAATCTCAGGTGTGGAAGATACCATAGGAAACATGGACACAACAGTCAAAGAAAAGACAAAATCCAAAAAGCTCCTAACCCAAAACATCCAAGATATCCAGGATGCAATGAGAAGACAGAACCTGAGGATAATAGGTGTAGAAGAGAGTGAAGATTCCCAAATTAAAGGACCAGTAAATGTCTTCAACAAAATTATAGAAGAAAACTTCCCTAACCAAAAGAAAGAGATGAACATAAATATACAAGAAGCCTACAGAATGCCAAATAGACTAGACCAGAAAAGAAATTCCTCCTGTCACATTATAGTTAAAACACCAAATACACAAAACAAGGAAAGAATATTAAAAGCAGTAAGGGAAAAAGGTTAAGTAACATATAAAGGTAGACCTATCAGAATTACACCAGACTTCTCACCAGAGACTATTGAAAGCTAGAAGATCCTGGGCAGATCTCATACATATTCAAAAAGAACACAAATGCCAGCCCAGCCTGATATGCCCAGCAAAATTATCAACAATCATAGATGGTAAAACCAAAATATTCTATGACAAATCCAAATTTGCACAGTATGTTTCTACAAACCCAGCCCTACAAAGAATAATACATGGAAAACGTCAACTCAAGGAGGGAAACTACACTTAAGAAAAAGCAAGAAAGTAATCTTTCAACAAACTCAAAAGAAGATAGCCACACAAACAATATAAACAACATCAAAAATAACAGGAAACAACAATCACTAATCTTTAATATCTCTTAACATCATTGGTCTCAACTCCCCAATAAAAAGACATAGACTGACAGACTGGATCCATAAACAGGACCCAGCATTTTGCTGCATCCAGGAAACACACCTCCGTGTTAACGACAAACACTACCTCAGAGTAAAGAGCTGGAAAACAATTTTCCATGCAAATGGCCCCAAGAAACAGGCTGGAGTAGCCATTCTAATATTGGATAAAATTGACTTTCAACCAAGAGTCATCAAAAAATAAGGAATGACACTTCACACTCATCAAAGGAAAAATCTACCAAGAAGAACTCTCAATTCTGAACATTTATGCCCCGAATGCGAGAGCTCCCACATTCATAAACTCTACTAAAGCTCAAAGCACACATTGCACCTCACACAATAATACTGGGAGACTTCAACACCCCACTATCAACAATGGACAGATCTTGGAAACATAAACTAAACAGAGACACAGTGAAACTAACAGATGCTATGAACCAAATGGGTTTAACAGATATCTATAGAACATTTCATCCTACATCAAAAGAATAGTTGCTTCTTCTCAGCACCTCATGGTACCTTCTCCAATTTGATCATATAATTGGTCACAAAACAAACCTCAACAGATATAAGCAGATTGAAATAATCCCATGCCTCCTATCATATCACTAAGGATCAAGGTTGGTCTCCATTGGCAACAACAACAACAACAACAACAACAAAAACAACAACAACAACAACACAGAAAGCCCACATACACATGGAAGCTCTACTCAACAATAACTTGGTCAAGGAAGAAATAAAGAAAGAAATTAAAGACTTCCTAGAATTAAATGAAAATAAAAGTACAAGTTACCCAAACCTATTGGAAATAATGAAAGCAGTGTTAAGAGGAAAACTCATAGCTCTGAATACCTCCAAAAAGAAACTAGAGAGAGCATATACTAACAGTTTAACAGCAAACCTGAAAGTTCTAGAACAAAAAGAAGCTAATACACCCAAGAGGAGTAGAGGGCAGGAAATAATCAAATTAAGGGCTGAAATCAACCAAGTGGAAACTAAAAGAACTATACAAAGAATCAACAAAACCAGGAGCTGGTTCTTTGAGAGAAACAACAAGATAGATAAACCCTTAGCCTGACTAAACAGAGGGCACAGAGACAGTGTGCAAATTAATAAAATTAGAGCTGAAAAGAGAGATACAATGATAGACTCTGAGGAAATTAAAAACATCATCAGATACTACTACAAAATCCTATAAGCAACAAAATTGGAAAATCTGGATGAAACGGACAAGTTTCTAGACAGATACCAAATACCAAAGTCAAGTTAGGATCAGATAAACTATCTAAACACTCCCATCACACCTAAAGAAATAGAAGCAGTCATTAAAAGTCTCCCAACCAAAAAAAGCCCAGGACCAGGTGGGTTCATTGCAGAATTCTATCAGACCTTCAAAAAAGACCTAATACCAATACTCTTCAATCTATTCCACAAAATTGAAACTGAAGGAACTCTACCCAATTCATTCTATGAGGCCACAGTTACACTGATACCAAAGCCCCACAAAGACCCAACAATAAAACAAAACTTCAGACCAATTTCCCTTATGAATATCAATGCAAAAATACTCAATAGAATTCTTCCAAACCGAATCCAAGAACACATCAAGACAATCATTCACCATGATCAAGTAGGCTTCATCTCAGGGATGCAGGGATGGTTCAATACCAGGAAATCCATCAATGTAATCCACTACATAAACAAACTCAAAGAAAAAAACCATATGGTCATTTCCTTAGATGCTGAAAAATCATTTGACAAAGTTCAACATCCCTTCATGATAAACGTCTTGGAAAGATCAGGAATTCACGGACCATACCTAAACATAGTAAAAGCAATATACAGCAAACCAATAGCCAACATCAAACTAAATGGAGAGAAACTCAAAGCAATCCTACTAAAACCAGGGACTAAACAAGGCTGCCCTCTCTCTATCTATTCAATATAGTACTTGAAGTTCTAGCTAAAGCAATCAGACAACAAAAGGAGGTGAAATGGATACAAATTGGAAAGGAAGAAATCAAAATATCACTATGTTCAGATGATAAGATGGTATACTTACGTGACCCGAAAATCTCCACCAGAGATCTGCTACAGCTGATAAACAACTTCAGCAAAGTGGCTGGATACAAAATTGACTCAAACAAATCAGTAGCCTTCCTATACTCGAAGGATACACAGGCTGAGAAAGAAATTAGGGAAATAACACCCTTCACAATTGTCACAAACAATATAAAATATCTTGGTGTGATTCTAACCAAACAAGTAAAAATCTATATGACAAGACCTTCAAGTCTCTGAAGAAAGAAATCATAGACGACTTCAGAAGATGGAAAGATCTCCCATGCTCATGGATTGGTAGGATTAATATAGTTAAAATTGCGATCCTGCAGAAAGCAATCTACAGATTCAATGCAATCCCCATCAAAATCCCAACTTAATTCTTCATAGACTTAGAAAGAGCAATTCTCAAATTCATATGGAATAACAAAAAACCCAGGATAGCAAAAACTGTTCTCAACAATAAAAGGACTTCTGGGAGAATCAGCCTCCCTGACCTCAAGCTGTACTATAGAGCAGTAGTGATAAAAACTGCATGGTATTGGTATAGTGACAGGCAGGTAGATCAATGCAATAGAATTGAAGACTCAGAAATGAACCCACTCAGTTATGGTCACGTGATCTTTGACAAAGGAGCTAAAACCATACAGTGGAAAAAAGACAGCATCTTCAACAAATGGCGCTGCTTCAACTGGCAGTCTATATGTAGAAGATTGCGAATTGATCCATCCTATTTCCCTGTACAAAGCTCAAGTCCAAGTGGTTCAAGGACCTCCACATAAAACCAGATACACTGAATCTAATAGAAGAGAAAGTGGGGAAAAGTCTGAAACACATGAGCACAGGGGGAAAGTTCTTGAACAGAACACCAGTGGCTTGTGCTCTAAGATCAAGAATCGACAGATGGGACCTCATAAAATTACAAAACTTCTGTAAGGCCAAGGGCACTGTAAATAGAACAAAAATGCAACCTACAGATTGGGAAAAGATCTTTACCAATCCTATATCTGATAGAGGGCTAATATCCAATGTATACAAAGAACTCAAGACGCTAGACTCCAGAGATCCAAATAACCCTATCAAAAAATGGGGAAGAGAGCTAAAGAGAATTCAGTAGAGAATTCTCAACTGAGGAAACTCGAATGGCCGAGAAGCACCTAAAGAAATATTCAACATCCTTAGTCATCAGGGAAATGCAAATCAAAACAACCCTGAGATTTCACCTCACACCAGTCAGAATGGCTAAGATCAAACACTCATGTGATAGCAGATGTTGGTGAGGATGTGGAGAAAGAGGAATACTCCTCCATTGCTGGTGGGAAAGCAAGTTGATACAAACTCTCTGGAAATTAGTTTGGCAGACTCTCAGAAAAATGAACATAATACTACCTGAGGGCTACTCCACTCCTGGGCATATACCCAGAAGATGCTCCAACATGTAATAAAGACACATGTTCCACTATGTTCATAGCAGCCATATTTATAATAGCCAGAAGCTGGAAACAACCCAGATGTACCTCTACAGAGGAATGGATACCGAAAATGTGGTTCATTTACACAATGGAATACTACTCAGCTATTAAAAACAATGACTTCATGAAATTCACAGACAAATGCGTGGATCTTGAAAATATCATCCTGAGCGAGGTAACGCAGTCACAAAAGAATGAATGTGGTATGTACTCTCCACATTAAGTGAGTTAATTAGTCCAAAAGTTAAGTGGTTATTAGCCCAAAAGTTCGAAATACCCAAGAGTCACTTCACAGCAACAGTAGAGCAGAGTGTAAGGTCCCAGATGGAGGACTTGGAGAAGGGACTGAATGAGCTGAGGGAGTTTGCATCCCCTGGGAGGCAGCAACAGTGGCAAGTGGCCTGACCCCCCATACTTCTGGAGACTGATCCACCTAACAATAATACACATGGAGGGACCCATGGTGCTGGCCACATATGCGGCAGAGAAGGGTCTTGTTAGACATCAGGGGGACATCAGGGAGAGGCCCTTGGGCCTGAGTGTGTTAGATTCCCCAGTATAGAACAATGACAAGGAGCGAAGACAAGGGTGGGTGGGTGGGGGAATACCCCGATAGAGGTAGGGGAGTGGGGAGGGAATAGGGAGGTTCCAAAGGGGAGATCTGGAAAGGGGAAAACATTTCAAATGTAAATAAAGTAGGAAAAATAAATAAATAAATAACGAAGAATGAAAGTGCAAAAAAAGGCACATTTTAAAAGGACAAGTAAGACACTGAACATGATTTCTGTGTGATAAATTGTATGAATTTGATAAAATGGCTTTTGAGATAAAGCTAATGAAGTAAAATATGAGAGGGGAACAGGTTGAAAGGACATATAGCAAAGATGATTACAACACACATAAAATTAAAGGTTTGAAGAATGCGTGCGTATAGAGCAATGTTTAGGTATAAGTCTAGATTTTCCATATATAAAACTAAATCTCAATTTGCATATCAAATGTCTTACCTATACCTACGAGTACTTGAGCTGGAATGGTCCTTACTTAACATAGTTTTTATAAAATATATTGTAGCATGAAATATTAAAAAACATCCCATGCTATAGCTGGCTAGCCAGCAGCCTTGGTCTGTCTCTAGCCTGGCAGACAGGCTGAGACAGCATTCTTTCCCTTTAGCCAGGTCCTGTCTCACCTAGGCTGCCTCTGTCTCTCTGGAGTTCCAAAATCACTCTCTCCTCCCAAGTCACTAATTTCCCATGGCTGGCCATTGCCACATATGCCCCACGCTTCCAAATTCCCTTACACACCATACTCTGCTGATGTAAAGAACCCAGTTGAGTAAGGAAAACACAACACAATCTTAATTTAACCTCAACAGGTAACACAATTGTTGTGCACAGAACATCCTTTTGTAAACTATTCTGTTAGAAATCCTTCAGTGGAACTGACAGCCTCTGGCTCTATTGCTCCCATCCAAAAAGGCAGTTCCTTTCTCCTGCCTCCCTCTACCCTTTCCCAACACCTAAGTCCCTCCTAAACACCCAGTGATTGGTCCCTTGTAATGTTTATTTATTAGGGGAAAATTCTACCGCAATATGTCATACACGGAATAGCATTCAATATACATGTATGTGAGACAACACAATGAAACCATTTGAATAACTTAGGAAGGCACATCAAAACACAATGTCTGTTCTCATCCTTGTAAACACTAGCATGTGTCAAATAACCTGCTTTGGCCTTTGTATATATCCTCAGGTTCTAACTTAGGGAACTTCTGTGTCTTTCTCTCTCCATTCTGTTTGCTCTACCTTTCTAAGCTGTGGTATTTCAATATGAATGTTTTCTTTATTGTTTATATCTGAAACCCTGATGACATGGTTTTTAAAAGTAATTCATCTCTTATGTATGTCTAAGTCATAACTCAACTCCCTATCATGTAGAATACATCTGCCTTACTCTCTTTTATTTCTCATCAACCCATTTCTGTATCTTCTTTGCATTTAATTTGCTATCTATACTTACATACATGTATATATACATATTGCGTGTGCATATACACAGCAGATATTTAGCAATAAAAACCCTCAGTTCCTCTCACTAAGTATCAAAGTAAATGTTCAGAGTGGCTATTCATGTGACCTATAACTATGCTAGAAAACAAAGAAAAATACCCAAAGTAACAAAAGTTTATACTTTTTAATTAATTATTTTGAGAAAAAGTTGTATGAACTCAAGCTAGTCCCAAACTCACTATGCACTCATGGCTGTCCTTGAACCCACTGTGTAAATGAGGATGACCTTGAATTCATGTCCCCACCACCAAAGAAGTGGGGTCAGAGGCATGAGCACCATATCATGCCTATTAGCAAGTGGAAGTGAAGATAGGGACAGACAGAATTCCATAGTGAAAGAATATTTCAGTGACCATAAAAAAATTACAACATACAAAGAAGGATGCTGGGTCAGAGTTAAAGAAAAGTCATGGAGTAACCAGTGAAGAACTTTACCTAAAAAAAAATATGCTAGTGCTAGTGACTGAATAATATCACTAAGTGCCAAGATGGAGAAGACAACTTCCTAAAGGACATTTAGCAAAAAAAAAAAAAAGAGAGAGAGATAAATGCGTTCAAAAGAGTTAAAGCAGTGACTGACAGAAGGAATATGGCCAGGAGAGATTTTTGGTATATCTGAATGCTTGAATAAATATGTTTCAGCTTTCAAGAAATTTACGAATGAGAAGGAATAAGATGGGATTAAAAATGAAGAGCCATCAGTAAAATGGAAAGACAGACCATAAACAGTAGGAAGAGAAATTCCCAGAGAGGAGGAGGAGGAGGAGGTGGAGGAGGAGGAGGAGGAGGAGGAGGAGGAGGAGATTAGTGGTAGTGTTGATGATGATGATGATAACAAGAAGCATAAGAATAAACCAACATGAATTTACATGTATATTTCTTCTATATTGGCTTAGTGAGTAAGCTGAGCGTCCAATAGAAATTTCATGTTCATGTAGTATATAAATGACTTGAGTCAAGTGTCTTTAATTCAAGATTCCTGTCTGTTGTTGTTGTTGTTACAGTCATCGTCGTCATTGTCCTCCTCCTTCTCCTCCTTCTTCTTCTTTTTCCTCCTCCTCCTCCTCCTCCTCCTCCTCCTCCTCCTCCTCCTCTTCTTCTTCTTCTTCCTCCCCCTCCTCTTCCTCCTCCTTCTTCTCCTCCTCCTCTTTCTCCTTTTTATTGTTTTGCAGTTGACTCGGTTTATCTAGTCCATAATTTCTACATATTCCCTGTTTGGGTATCCACACTGAGTATAAGTTGTATGAAATACTTCTTATCTTTGACTTATAGCTAGACTTTAAAAGATAGATTCATCATAGATTTATATAAATTCAAGAGATACTGATATTTATTCACTGAACATGTAAAACTATTATAAAACAAAGAAATTACAGAAGACAACCAGGAAAGCAACAAGGGATTTAAAAACACCAACAAAATCTCCAAAAATAGTGAAATCAGCATGACTTTAATGTTTTGAGTCTCCTGTGTTTCATAGGTTTCTTAAATCACAGTTTAATTTTAAAATTCAACATTGTAGTTTCAACTCCCCTGTGGTACTAAGAAGAAGCATAGTCAAGGTATTAGTTATGTTTTGTCACTGTGACCATGTCTCCTTGACTTCCTAATGGGGTTGATCTAATTGAGCTAACAGATTCAAGGGAATACCATGGTGGTAAGGCACCATGTTAGAGCCATTTGGTCCTGGAAGCAGAAGCTTCCCACTGCTGCTGTTGCTCACGTCTACCCAGACCAAAGTCATATATTTGAGCAAGAATCAAAAGCAGACTATCACCTTCAAAGCTCATACAGAGAGACCTTCTATTATCTATACCACAGTCTCAAAGGTTCTGGAACCTTCTACACCAACTGCTGAGGAACCATTACATTTTCCATGGATCAGCTTGAAGGAGCATATAGGTAGGGTGCTTCAGCCTAGAGTCTTAGTCAAGTAAATCTGTACCCCTTGAGTTTCTGGTCTATTGAACTAGTAGATCCTAAATTGCATTATTGGAAATACTAGCCATGCAAAATTAATTAAAACAGCGGAGGCAAGGATGACTAAAGAAGTTAGAAAGAACTATTATCTGTAGGTATTCCCTGGAAAAACAACATTGCAAACAAAGAGACTAGTTTAAGTGACAGACTAGAGTAAACAGGGAGCCGAGCAAGGAGAGAGGTGAGAGTCACAATCAGTTAAGATCCCTGAATTCAGGATCAATTTTTAGATACCTATGTTAAGCTTTGTTACACAGAGAATTACATAATACGTTTCTTTTAATTTCCTAGGAGTCTCTATAATAACAGTATTAAAAACACTACATTAGCATTACTGACTGATACAATTGAAAAAGTAGAAATTAAAATAGAAAATGAAAACATAGAAAAGAGAATACAATAGGAAAATTTAAAATATAATCTCACTATTAGTTATGTTCATATACCAGTATTTCTAATATAGATACAGGCTAACCTTTTTGAAACATTAAACTCATATAGTAAGTAGAAATGGAAAATTATCTTCCTTGCAATTTAGAAGCATATAGCAATCTGTTTTCCTAGAAACAATGGAAGATTAGAGGAAAGATCTCTCTTTCTCTATCTGAAACAATTTTTAAAAGCCACTAATGAGCTCAAGGATAAAAGGAGCTATGCAAAATGGCTTCCCTTTGCTGGATGACATTGGGTATGTGCAACTCTGGGAGAAAGCCAGATATGTCAAAATGGAATGATGACTTTTTATTGACCTCCTTTAAATCTTATTTTTTGATAATGTATTTAATTATAACATTCTCTATTCCCTTTCTTTTCTCCAAACCTTCCCACATATGCCTGCTCTCCTTCAAATTTATGACCTCTGTTTTAAAGTCAATGATTACTGCCTGCATATGTATGTGTATATATACAAAAAATAGCTTATATTGGAGAATATATATATATGTAAAATGCTTGTTGTCAAGGATGGCCATTTGACACTGAACTGAGCTAAACTGAACTGAATTGCTGTGCTTATCCCTGCTCCCAATTAACTCAGTTTCCTGAAGTCCTTGTGTAGAGCTGAGACCTTGTGGGCTGTCCTCATGTAGTTGCCATGCTTGTTGGTGTCAACAGGGGATGGCCATGTTGGCGAGACTTTAAGGGTATAGCTTCTGATGTTAGTAGGAGACACAATCTCACAGCAGAGTCCTTGATCCTCTGGATCTTCCTGTCTCTCCACCCCCTCTTCTGCAGTATTCCCTGAGCCTTAGGAGAGAGAGTTTGTTATAGCTGTATCCTTTGGGACTGGAGTCACAACTGTGCATATTGGTTGGTTGTGGTTTTCTCTAGTGATGTCTCTTTTATAGTGACTGATCAAAAAATGTAAAAGGTAAGGCATCAACTATGAATCTATACTCATTTGTTTTCACTATTTCGACCATTTCAACTATTTTTTCCACCTAACACATTTATCAGGAATAGAATGATGAGATTGCCTCTATACTTAGTTGAGAAGAGAAGACTGTCGTGTCAGTTTTATCTACAACTCTAGACTACTAAAAAGCTTACATAATAACAGGAGCTACTAGAACACATATAGAAAGATGATGGATAGGCTCCATACTAGGAAACATTGGAAATTCTTTTGGGAAGCAGAAGAAAGCAAGGTCAGAGCATGTCACATGTGAGGGATAACCTTACCCCTCTCTGAGTACAAAGTTCTTACAAAAAGCAATGTCTTAATGCAATCCTTTCAATTTATACTAAAGGTATTTTGATACATCAGTAACTTTGAGGATATTTTGAACCAGAGCTAGAGTGTGATAAGAGAATTCACAAGTACACTGCCTGAGAATACATTGGAAAATAGACCCATTTCTAGTTTTGCAAAAGCTAAACACAAGCATTCTCACAGTCTATAGGTATAAAATGGCATATTTTGTGTCTATACCTCAATAAGGAAGATCTGCAATATCAATTTTAGAACATTAAAATCACTCCAACTTAAATTGAATCCAGAGACAACTAAGTTTTTCTTCACATAGTATTTAATAATCCTATAAGGGTTTTAAAATGAACTTTTATTTTTATTCTTTTCTTATGTCCACTTTTTCCTTGTATGTGATGTTTTCCCTGCAGTTAAATTTGGCATGAACAATTACAGAGTTTTCATCCACATCAAATTTGCATCACAATTAATTTAGTTGTTTATAGTTAATTGGCTATGTTTTATATATATATATATATGATATGTATATATCATATATATATATATGATATATGATATATATATATCATCTTCTAGGGTGCCAGTAGACACTATATTTTTGTTTTTCCTTTCTTGAATTGCTATTTTAATAGAGTGACATATCTAATTGAAGAATCTAAACTATGAATCTCCCTATGAAAATTACATGGCTTCTTGTTGTTTATCCTAAGTATAGGTTAATGATTGCATTCTGCAATTCTTTGTTGAAAAACTTCAGGACAGTAATAAAAAGTTTTTAAATTATTAATAAAAGTTGAGAAAAGAATACATATCAAAAAATGATAGCTCATTGGGTAAAGGTGGTTGCTGTTAAGCCTACATTTCTGAGTTTTATTCCTAATTTAGCAGAGAAGGCAAAACAGTGCTCAAGTCAAAGAAGTGTAGGCATGAGGTTGGATGATTATTTGATGAAAGAATAGAACGTGGGGAACACTTATTAAAACCTGGGCTGGAATGAACATTTTAAAGACCATTCCTAGGGACCTACTTCTCCAGCCAGGTCACAGAGTTCCATTAGCTCCCCTAGACACCAGCCACCATCATGGAGCTTACAACAGAAAGTTCTGGGGGAGATATCAGATTCAAACCATAATATTTGTAGTTCACACAAGATTCAGAGAAAGAGTGAAATTAGATGTTTATGTTACTTTACCCTCTAAATCAGAAAACCCATTAGGAATTATTAGGGTGGTAGAAATGTTATTATGATATTTAAATATTTAATTGCAGTTCCATATGTTGGGGATCAATATTTACCAATAAAACAAACACTGCACTACTTATGTTGTAATAATTTTTAAATTAAATAATGCAGCTGTCAGTACTCATCAATTTCATGGTGATTGACTCTGCTTCCTGATTAAATGTGGTTAATCACAAGGTTATTCAAAACCCTCTGAAGTATTACAGCTTGAAAGATGTTGAAAAACATTGAATTTACATGTTAATAATAGAACTTTTCTTCAGTTTCCTTTGGTTATCTAAGAAGAATGTTACATGTTCTCTTGTTCTGTTAACTACTACAGCCAGATATTACTATGATGTTTTATAACCATGACTTCATGATACCTACCTACTCATCGTGAGCCTACCTAGCTGCAGATGAGCCAGGGAGCAAAGTATCTGTAGATTCAGACAGGAAGGAAAATCAGTTTATATTCTATGTGACACAAAACAAGGACATGAATGTTCCGCAGTAGGTATTTCTGGAAAGTTTCAAAATAACTAGATAGTGAAGGTTGCTGCTTTAAATACATAGAAAATCTACTCCCTCTGTTTCTTCTTCGGGTTCTTCCAAATAAAAGAACCATTTTAAAGCAATTAGAACTGCCTTGAATAAAAAGAAACACACACACACACACACACACACACACACACACCAATCGTGTTGTTAATATGTTTTTGACATACCCTAAATAACTCTTTGAAGTCCCTCAAGATCTGCCTTCTACAAAATATCTGATTAGAAGGGCAGACTGGAGCATCACAGGGGTGCCAATTTGCCAGCTGGTCACCCTGTGTTTGAGTGGTGTTTCACAAAGAGGGTTGGCTGACCTCCGCTAAAGAGCCCAGATAGGATCTGGGTACCTGCTGTAATTGCTACTCCCTGATGAGAACAGAATCTCTCAGGTTTATAATGGAACACCAAGGGATGTCAAGGTAGTCACATCACATAAACATCACCTCCTCTGACAGCGTCCAGATGTCTGCCCATGCTGCTTTCTTTCCCCATTCTCCCCTGTATAACTGAAGTGACTCAATCATGCCAGAGTATTGCTATTCTTAAAGTGAATGGATAGCCACACACTACACTTTTCAATTCCAGATCATTTGCTAGAACCAAGGACAGATAATAAATTTCAATCAGTCCCGATAGGAGCAAAAGTCACAATTTTAAGAAGATGCATGCCCATTTCACAGTCTCATGGTCTTCTTAATGACTGCTGTCAGCAGTTGTGGACCTCAGGTTCAATATTTTTAAATTAAAAATGCCTTCAAACTGTAGGTTTTAATTTATATTTATTATTCTAACAAAATTTTGAAAATTGGTATTTCGAAGAGAAATTGTTCTGCTGCAATCTCAAGTGAACACCTCTCGCCTATGTTTTCCCCCTGATGTTATTTTCTTAGTTTGGTCATTGTTTCTTTCATCCGTTGTCCTGGAGTTATTTTTTTATCTCCTGGTTATATGGGTTTCTACTGCTCATTTTCCATTTCCCACAGAGATCACTTGTCATTCACATCTTTGACCTCGCAGGATTAGATTTTTCTTGTCGGTTTCCTTCTTTTCATTCTTCACTTTGTCCCCTGTGATCCTGTCCTCCAACATCCTTACTCCAGTCATTTCATTTCCTGCCCAATTTTTTATCTTAATATTTCTTTTCCTTATGATCCTCTTTATAAACCACAGGCACTTCTGTCATCTTTGTCTCCTTTTAAAACTTTTAGTCAATGGCCCCTTTCTGCCATCTCCTGCCCTCTGCTTTCAAGTTTGTATTACATCTCTATAGGAACCCATGTCTCACCACTTTGATTGCTCATACTTGATAAATAATCACCGGGTTATCTATGCACATGGGGCATGGACATGTAAGGTTAATCTGTCATGAATGATGCTCTCACTCAACTCCCCATCTGATAGAGAGGGGCATCAACCAATCATTCTGGATCCTTACAGATATCACACAGGAAATAATGCACCAGGGATTTTTCTAGAAGACCCAGAGAATAGGCATATGACATCAAAGAGTATGTTATCAGAGAAAAAATACTTTATTTTGCCAAATGAAATTTTATAGCTGTTTCTTATAACAGGCAAGAAAAAAATTAGTAACTGTGAGGTTTTTTTTTTTTCCTCTATATTAACCATTTTACTGTGTGTGTCTTATTCATCAGGTTGTAAGACATAAGTAGTACTTACTAAAATAGAGGGGAAAAACCTAGGTACCTCCTTAGTGGAGCACATTTGTCTCATAAAGTGTGAACCATAAAACTATCCAGTATGGCATATCATCAGGTTACACTTGGGGCAGCAGGATGAGGTTAAGTGAGGAAGTGTCATTGGACGAAAAAAAAATTCAGATACCCTGAATATCATGTTGTGAGGAGACAGAGAGTCAAGCTGGCATTTCTTGAGTGTAAATGGAAGACAGGCAGGAAGTGTGAAAAAGGAGCTTGAAGCTAAGGAAGGACTTTGCCATTGAAGGTGTTATGTTACTTACCATACTGGGAAACATGATCTTGGTCAGTGACCATGGCTGAATCTAGTTCAGGGCATTATCCAATACCATAGTATATTTTTCACATATATTCTTTCATTTCTTTAGAAGATAGAATTTAAAGGCTGTAGGAATGAATTTAGGTCCCAGCTGGAGCGAATTTTAACTAGCATTATATCAGAATACCAATCCAAAGGAAAGAGAAAATGCAGATGAAAACCTACATCGATGAATAAATGGAAAGGTACAATGGCTGATTGAATGTACTGGTGAAAGAGAGGTTGATTGGCAGCCCACACTTACTGGCTTCTATCCTGGTAAAGCCACACCAAGAACAGAGGATATGGCACAGGAAACCAGGCTTCATTTCTCTCTCCCTTGAAATTCTTCTTTGAGTTTTACAGTTCAGATTTTTCTGAAAGTACACCAAAAGTACAAGCTCTTATTCATCTATTACTTGATTTGATCCTCAAGAATATCTTCTGAAGTTGACTTAACAGCTAGCTTTGTGCACACATTTTAGATAAGAGATCTGGGGAAAAAAAAGACATTTATAATATGTGTATCCTATTGACTGTGGGCTATTGAAATGTTCAGATTTTCTTTTTAAATTAGGTAGTTTAGTCCTAACAAGCAAAGTGTGAAAATGAATAGAACACTTTCAGGTATTGGTGAGGCTCATTTAATAAGCAAATATTTTATATGCACATTCTGTTTATATTTTTTCATAATTGGGTTATAGGCTCTGACCATATTCAGATCATAGGATTAGTTTAAAGGATCACCTCACATATGTTGCAAATGTGTCTTATATTTCTATGCAGTTACATTAAACCCACACCTATCCTTTGATGGATAGATAAAGATACAGGGAAGCCATCTGATTCTACATGCCCTTTTCTCTACCCTTTCCATGTTCTAGTCTTTCTCTCTCTGGCTCTCTCTTTTTCCCAGTTTCTGTCTCTGTCTGTCAGTATATGTGTGTGTCTCTCTGTGTGTATGTGTATGTATGTGTATATCTATGTATAAGTGTATGTGTATGCGTGTGTATAAATATACAGCAATTCCTGAGTCATAGCTCTTCTAATAATTGGTAAAGTATTGATATAAAAGATCATCCTAGACCAGCCATATACAAGAAAGCTAGACTTTTCAGGAGTAGATAGCAAGGAAGAGGGAGATGCTAAGGGCCTCTTGTGTTAGTTCTATTTCCTGTTGTTGTGGTAACGTGGTAACATGTCCTGACAAAAGCCACCTCAGAGTGAAATGGTTTCTTTTGGTATCACTTTCCAGAGGTATACAGTACATAGTGGTAGAGAAGACATTTGTAGACAGGGTAGGTTTGGCAGCAGAAGTGTGAACCTTAGTAGTTAAGTTGCACTGTAGTCAGAAAACAGTGGGCAGGGCAGGGCAAGGCAACAAAGCCACAAGACCAGTCCTCAAACCCTCCTCCCGTGATACACTTCCTCCTAAAGATTCCCAAAACTTGACAAGCAGTGCCACCTACTGGGGGCCAGGTGTTCAAACTCTTGAGCTTATGGGAGACATTTCACATTCAAACCGCCAAACCACTTTACTACCTGAACACATTTCACGGTTTCCTCTATTTCTGGGTGGTTTACATAGATGAGGAAGCTTGAATAAATTTATCCATAGCGTTCATTACAATTACCATAAAATCCATGTTTCACCTTAAAGTTTAGGCTCAACATGAGAATTAATGTTGAGAATTATGTATTTACCTAATAGGCAAGTGAAAGAGAGAATACTTTGAATTATGATTCAAATGAGGAAGTTGGCAATGACCTGCCCTCATAAAGTAATTGAGGAGACTTGTCAAATTACGCTTGGCTGCTTAAACTTTTGGACTGGAGCTGAGAATTAGATCAGAATTAATCTGTGTGTTATTTACAGAAGGCAGTGTTTATTATTTTCAGAGAATATTTCTCAATCTTTTGACCCAGAAGTATAATCTATAAAAATGTTTGTTCAGAAGCAATCGTCTATAAAGATCGACTTTTCTTATAATATTCACATCTGAATCATTTAAATGTATAGAATTACTATTTATCCAATGTATATCTGTAATTAGTCTCTGGAATGAAAATATGGCCAAATAATCCTTTAAATTTTCAAATTAACATATTTGTACTTACAAAAATATGTGTATACACACAGCATGTACACATACAAACGGACATGGGTAGTTGTAAAAATGGAAGACAGGATTTGGTTTTAAGAGGCTCTTCTCAAACTATAATCACTAATACCCACATCAATTTTTAGACAATTATACGATTTTTGCTCTATTAATGGACTTCCTGGTTATAAATGTTGGATATAAGTGCTTTTAACATTCCCAAGTATTTCTGTATGAAATGTTTGAAACACCTAGCTTACAATTCATGTCTAATACTGCTTATTTTCTATTGAAGAAAAATAATATGTTCAATCCTGCATATGATATGCTCTGATCATATGTAAATGTGTTACTATTTAAAATGTCCATATGATTTTAAGCCTGTATAATAACTATATAGTCTATTTTCATTTAGATGATTGGGTTCAATTGAGGTCAAGTATGAAGGAAATGATTATTATTTTATCCTATTTATGCTTGTGTTTTGTGTGCAGCTGCCATGCTATAGGGAGGGTATGGAGTCTAGGGCATAGCTGAAAGATTCTGTTCTCTTCTTTAGCCAAGTGAGTTTTAACGAGCACACTCAAGTACTCAGGCTTCAGATCAAGTCCTTTTACCAGCTGAGCTACCTCACCACATTGAAATACTTGTTATTTCACTCCATGACACATATCCTTTAAAATGAGAGTCTCACATAAGCCAGGCTAATCCTAGACTCACTGTTAGCTCAGGATGACCTTAAGCTTCTCCTCCTCTGGCTTCTTTCTCTTAGGTGATGGGATGCCACACATGTCATACACCAAGACTATCATGATACCTACAACCCAAATGAGCATTAGCATAAGAAGAATAAGAAATTTTTATCTTCATATTCTTTTTTAATTGGTGATTTCCAGAAATCAAAAATATTCCCCTTAAGGGAAAATCAAAGTGTTCCTACAAAAATAAATTTAAAAACTGCTATAATATCATAGAGCTTCTATTTCCTGCTTGCCCTTTTTATTCTCAATATCCTGCCTTTTTATTCTGTACCTCCCCCAGAAACGAACTCAATTCTGATTTAAATGACTAATTGCCTTTCCCACTATTTGTGAAATGTATAATTTTGATTGCAAAAATATGTAGGACAAAAAAACAGTTGAAAGAGACTAATGTCTCAAGTGAAGGAAACAACAGATTACACAGGGCAATAAGAGAGACTCGAATGCATGCCCAGCACCAAGCAAGAGGTCTGTTTTATTCAGTGCTCAATCACTGTAATGAGACACCATGACCATAGCAACTCTTATCAAAGAAAACATTTAATTGGGGCTGGCTTATAGTTTCAGAGCCTTAGACTATTATCCTCATGGCGGGAGCATGACAACGTGCAGGCAGACATGGTGCTGGAGAAGGAGCTGAGAGTTCTCTATCTGAATCCACAGGCAGCAGCAAGAAAAGACAGCTGGGCCCTTTGAAACATCAAAGCCCACTGCCAGTAGCACACTTTTTCCAAAGAGACCACACCTCCTAATACCTCCCACATAGTACCACTCTCTGATGACTTATCCAAACATATGAGCCTATGGGGGACCAGTCTTATTAAAACCAACACAAAGTCTAAGATCTTGAACTAAAATAATGACTTTTTTATTGGTTTTATATTTTAACCATAATATTCTTTTCTAAATGTTAGAACTTTTCTTGGTGTGATTTCAGATGCACTGGATTTTTATTCTATGAACACTTCTTATTGGTCATAATACTTTTTCCTATGGACTCTAGAGTGATCTCAAAATTTCAAGGAAAAAATCTCACTATACTTTATATATTTTCTAAAATATTTATTTGTGTGTGTGTTTGTGTATGTGTGTGTGTATGTAAATGTGTGCATCCCTGTGTGTGAAGGTCAGCAGACAAACCTCTGAAATGGATTCTCTACATCTATGAGAGGTGGACTCCAAGAATAGAAATCAAGTCACCAGGCTTAGTGGCAAAGTGTCTTTATCAGCTGAGCCATCTTAAAACCACTGAGAGAATGATTTTAAACAGTGAAATTGTTTTTAAAATGCAACTTAATATTCAGGGTAAACAAGGGTCTTTGATGGGCATGTATGAGATGCAGTGGCATTCTTGAGCCAGCATGAATGATTTGGGGTAGGGATGCTCTATTTTGTTCCCTGAGCTTTTCTTGGCTAAATGTGATCCGTTCTCATTCAAGTGAGTAATATCCAGGCCACAGGAAATTAAAAGTAAGAGGTTATTAAAAGAGTTCTCCAGAATCCTTACAGTACACAAATAAGAGTTTTATAAATGATATAAAACCATCAAATGCTGAAAATAAATTTCAATGAGAATATGCAAAGATGTTGCAAATACACAAATATGTTGTTTTTTTCATGACTGAGTTCATTGAATTACTGCTTCCCCTATGAAGGCTAGTGAAAATTACGGAAGAACTGAATGAGAGGCCATGAATAAGAACACCCCAGGGCCACAGATAGGCAGCAGTGAAGTACCCCGTTTGCCTTCCGTGCTAAGATGTTTCTGGTAGAATGAATGAGATTGATGGGTGCTAGACAGGGAGGGAGTATGCTGAGAACCACACAGTCTTTGTCATTCTGGGTGCATAGCATTTAGATGTTTACATGCAGCACTTTGGAGAAATTGTTTAGCACCTTCTCAACTTGCCAATGTCTTTTCCTATTTACCTATTTTCCTATTTACCAGCATCCTATACAAGCATGCTGGATAGATGCTGAAAACTCCCAGGTCACACTCACACCCTCTCATTTCCTTATCATCATCAGATCTACAGAAGGTAAAAAAAAATAGGTGGTTATTTGCTAATTATTACACTTCATATTTGGCTCTAAGTTCTTAGTTTATTTAAGCAAATTCAGTGAGGGGTGCACTTTCACTATCTACAAACAAGGACATTGGGGAAAGAAGAAAATGTGTTCATAATCCCAAGGTCCAACAGGCAGAGCAAACTAGAAGCAGAGATTGAATCTAAGCAGTTTTGAATGGAGTCTGCCCCAGAGTGCACGAACATGTCACTGGAAAGCAGGCAGAGCAAGACCTGCATGTAGTTTCACGATTCCCAACATGTGTCTCTGTGCAACATGCAAAAGCATAGAAAAATAAAAGTGTGTTGGGAGTGAAAGGGACAGTATCTGGCCTTAAGATGCTTGATACACCGGGTTCAAGCCAGAGGTCATTCCTTTAAAGCCTGTGTAGTAAAAGGCTACACACAGCATCACACAAGCTGCAGGAGTTACAAGACATAAAACCATACATTATGTAAACATATACACGTGGCAAAGATGAGTCATATTGCTTGCAGTATGACTCAAGGTTACAGTAAAGCATTCCTACTTGCTAGACATCACTGTGATGCATCTGCAGCCATTCATAGATTAGGATCCAGATTAAAAAGCCAGTCCCCATTTATTGCTTACAGAAATGAGTTATTGTGATAGTGAGAGAGGGAACGCTTGAGGTCAGTGTAGATTGTCTAGTCTAAGAAGTGAACTCTCTCTCTCTCTCTCTCTCTCTCTCTCTCTCTCTCTCTCTTTCTCTCTCTCTCTCTCTGTGTGTGTGTGTGTGTGTGTGTATCATGGAACATACCTACCAAGATGGATATTGACTCATTCTTCCAAGTGTTTGATCTCATATGCAGTTCTTGACTGCTAAGACTGTGCTATCTATAAACTAATGCTAAATCACCATCTCACAACCCAGAACAGTTGTAAAGCAAGCTCCTTATAAACAGCAGCTTGATATGTATTGATGCTGTTAATATTTGCATGTTAACAGTTTAAATAGTTAAGTATTTTATAGGTAGCATTGGCTTGAACCTTGGCTAGCACCTAGAAATGAGAAAATGGCTATTTTGATTCACTTTCAAAATGTTGCCTGGTGCCTGAAAATGTTTCATTAGATAATGTACATTCATTGAATAGATATATGGATGGGCAAGTTGACTTTGAAAAATGAATGGCAAGTACTTTACCAAGGTCTTTAATTTTACAGGTAATATGTTACTCTATGAACCTGCCAACTATTGGCAAAATGTCCATATTTGTTGGCCTTATTCTCAAGATTGAGAGTGTGAATGTGTGTGTTCCTATATCTATATGTTTCTTGAACTTTTTCTTTGGCT
Organism: Rhynchomys soricoides; assembly: GCA_019843965.1. Taxonomy (NCBI): domain Eukaryota; kingdom Metazoa; phylum Chordata; class Mammalia; order Rodentia; family Muridae; genus Rhynchomys; species Rhynchomys soricoides. The sequence continues at coordinate 340,130 of JADRCH010007258.1, forward strand.
CTTCTTTTTTTAAATTTTATCTAATTTCATTTTATTGTTGTCATTATTATTAGATGCCTATTTATATTCTAACAATAGAAAGAAAAATGTGGATTTGGGCAGGTAAACAAGTGGGGAGAATATGGGAGGATTTAGAGGAGGAGAAACTAATAAGAATATATTGTATGAATGTCTATTTTCACAGTAAACAAAATAATGAGTAGTAAGGATTCTCATTTTAAATTCATTTTTAGTTTTATTAAAATACATTAATATTTTCATGTCAGGTGGTACTTGCACAAACATAGAGAAACAAATACATGCATAATTAAAAATAAAATATACCTTAAAATAAAATTTGTCGTATTTCACCTGAGAATTACTTCCATGTAATTTCAGAAAATATATCAATCAGTTGACATTTTCATAGGTAAATAAAATGTGCTGAATGGTTATCATGCTTCATTCTTATTCTATTATTATTTTGTTCTTTCATAATCATATCATGTTATCTAAATTGGCTTAATATCATACCCTTCTATCAACTGATTCTACCACAAGTGCCTAGAATTGAAAGTAATTTTAGCTTTCTCTTCAAATTTATTAAATTAAATTTATTTTGAGAATTTCATCCATGTGTTATCATTTCCACCCTTGCCGTTTCCCCTCAACTCCTTTCAAGAAAAGGCGTATATGTAATTACTTCATCACTGACACTGTTGCTGGATGCCACTACTGCTGCTCAGAGCCATGACTGACACAAATATATGTAAACTGCAAGTATTAGTTTGTTGACCATCCCCTGAAAACAATTACTAAAAGCAACTGTCAACTTTGACCCTCCAATATATATAATTATTATTTCCAGATTATTCAATATAATTGGAATCCTCTAATTTCAAAACTTAGAAATCCATCCCAGGCATAATCATACAATCCAGTAATCCTAGCAAGTCAAAGGCTGAGGATGCTCATGAGTACCACACACCATTCTTAACTATATGGTAAGAGCATGTCTCAACAAAAGATAGATAGATAGACAGACACATAGACACATAGATACATAGATAGATAAGAAATTGGAAATAAAATTTGTTAAATATAAAACAACCCCAGTAATTAGAACAATCACTAACCTAAGACTGCATTGAAGTTGTTTTCTTGCTTAGGCCTTATAAAATGAAGCCACAGTTAAGACTAATTTCAGTGCCTTTAAATGTGTATATTTGAATACACATATGGTTAATTTTAACATTTATTTAATCTGCTTCAGTGTAGATATTAAGCCAAAACTGAACTTAATAAAGAATGAAGACTGAAGAGAAGGCTCAGCAGTTAATAACTCTGGCAATTTAATTATGAGGACACGAGTTTAGATCTCTGCAATCAGATGGAAATCCCTGCAACTCTGACTCTAAGAGAGCTGGTACTCTCTGGTATGGGCATAGACATGCACATCCACACTCCTGTGCAGATACACTTACATAGATGTGTATATATATATATATATATAGATAGATATATATAGATATATCTATATATATATCATACATAATTATTTATGTTATCAATAAATAAGAGGGTTGTGTTGTCTAGGATTGGGGCTTCTTGAATTCCATTTGGCTATTAACCCCTTTAAAATATACAGTCCAGGATGGACAAGGGCTTTGTGACAAAGACTCAAAATATAAGAAATAAGATCAAAATAGATGAGTGGGACTTCCTCAGAACAAATACTTTCCCCACAGCAAAGAAAAATAACCATAGTGATGAGAGCAGTTCCAGAATGGGAGAAAAATATTTGATAGAATTTTTGAATGCACGTCTTTCAATTCCCATGTCTTAGAAACCAACTGAGGTTAACTAGAAAGGTTAAGCTTAATGGAAATATTGATCAAATATTTTTATGAAAGTAGAAGTTGATACTGATAGCACTTTAGGGACAGAATGACAATTATGATGCTGATTAGCCTGTGGAGCCAGACTTCTGTGTTTATGTCCTCATACAGAAGGCAAGTGAGGTTCTCTTTACCTGAGACACATATAAAGAAAGATTGTAAAGACTCTGGGGCTAAGCTAGAAATCAAAATGAGCGTGGTTAGATTTTCGGATATTTATTTTTAAACATCCTTAATTCTGAAAGTATGTGAAGTGCAAATTTTGAAATAGGATGCATGTGGAAGGGATATAAAGGTAGCTAATATCTTTATCAGGGAATTGAATCCATGTTTTGATTTTCACATTTAGTGTCTTGTGTATGCAATATATGCATACACATACATGTTTATATGTATGTGTATGTATATGCATATATATGTATATGTGTGTGTTGACCACAACTAAGTACTAAGTAATGTATGTGTGCATGCCTCTCTCTCTCTCCTCCCACTCTGTCTCCTTCTCTCTCTCCCACTCCTCTCTCTCTGTCTCTCTCTCTGTCTCTCTCTCTGTCTCTCTCTCTCTCTCTCTCTCTCTCTCTCTCTCTCTCTCTCTCTCT
>JADRCH010007258.1:342615-473365 GCA_019843965.1 Rhynchomys soricoides
TCTCTCTCTCTCTCTCTCTCTCTCTCTCTCTCTCTCTCTCTCTCTCTGTGTGTGTGATATTTGCCAATTTCCCAGTGTTTGTATTCTTGGTATAGTCAGGAAAACTGTTTGTGTTTTTTCAGTCAATTTGTTCTTCTGCTATGTAGACCCATTTTAGAAATCATGATTATTCCACGAATCAAGTTTCCTACTGGTAGTGCCTAGGCAATGAAGTTCCTCTGGAGAAGGTGAGTATATTCCATTCCTAAGATTTCTCCTCCAAATCTGAGGCTTGGAAAATGTACTATATTGTACATAATTAAAGCCTTGGAAAGCAGAGCTTCTGCCTAATGCAAATTGAATACTGATGTTCAAGTTGTGTAAATTATTCCTTTGCTAGGGGTGGACAAAGCGGAGATGTGGAAAGGATAGTTGTGATTTGCAGAAACCTACTGAATGCTGTGAGACAGTTAGAGTTGAGTAGCTGTGCACAGACACCATGACCACCGCAACTCTTATAAAGGAAAATATTTAATCATGGCTGGCTTACAGTTTCAGAGGTTTAATCCATTATCATCATGGCAGGAACCCTGCAGACAGACATGGTGCTGGAGAAGTTGCCAAGAGCTTGATCCACAGGCAGCAGGAAAAGACTGAAGGTCACTAAGCCAACCTGGCTTGAGCTTTGAAGATCTCAAATCCTACCCCCAATGACACATCAACTCCAACAATGTCTAATATTGCCACTCCCTATGAACTTATGGAGGCCATTTTATTCAAAACACCTTGGATACATTTTCTCAATTTCTCCTTTTTGATCAGTATTCAGGATTAGATAGCATTTGTGGGGAAAGCACACAGTGTCATTTAAATAAAATATATAATTGCTAGCTTGAAGCATAGATGTTTGGCATTTTTCTCCAACAGACTGGGTAGGTAGGTAGATTTTGTTCCCTCTCTAATGTTTTATGAGCTCCCCTGGACCTTAGGTAGCAAGACTTTCCTGCTGTGACAGGTTAATCAGCTATATAGAATGCAGTCCTTGTCCTTATTAACTTGTGTCCTAACCAAACTGAGCAAGCTTGCAAGTTCACTTTGGCAAGTCCATGTGCTGCTCCCAACAGAGAACTCGGTTCAATTGGGAAGTGTTTCCATTTCTAACCAAGAGACACTCTTGCAGACAAATCAACCTGTTAATCACTGTTAACCAAAGCCTCCAAATAGATACAAACTTGCCACCATCTGATGTACTTCTTTGGCACAGAAAAGATGATGCTTTCAGTGCTGTGACTGGGTATGTGGTTGTGGTTGAGCAATATCAGCCTGTAAACAGACATCAGGCTGGAGTACATGGTCATAGAGGATACTACTTAAGAGAGAACCATGTCTTCTACTTTCAGTACCACTGATTTCTGAGGCTCTCCAACCGACACTCATAAACATTGCCGTATCTAGTCTCAGGGTAGTGATATGTTAGTTGTTCATTTTAATGTCTGCTTAGTGAAGTTCCCAAATGCACTACTCATCTCTGAAGCCCATGTTTTATCTCTTAATATTGGCATTGTTTGCATTATCAAAAACAGTGCTTGTCCAAGGGCTTACCTATGAGATAACATTTTATAGTTGCTTCTGTATTTATCATGTGTATGTGACAACATTTCTGAATTGCACACTAAAAAAACTACAAAATCAACTAACCTGAACTCCTGGGGACTCACTAAGACTAAACCAACAAGCAGACAGCCTGCATGGATGTGGCATAGGCCCTCTGTATATATGTGATGGTTGCATAAACTGTTGTTTTTGTGAAACACCTAACGGAGGGTACAGAACTATTTTTTATGCTTTTGCCTGCCTTAGGGCCCCCTTATCTTACTGGGTTTCCTTGTACAGCCTTAATGTGAGGGGATGCCTAATGCTATTGCAAGTTGATATGCCATGTTTGGTTGATATCCATGGGAGGACTGCCCTTTTTTGAAGGAAAACAGAGGAGAAGTGGAAGGGGAGACAGGAGGGGGTGCTGACAGAAGAGGGAGGCAACACTATGGTCAGAATGTAATATATGAGAGTATAAGTTAATAAAAATAAAACAAACAAACTCAAAAAGCAAGCAACATGGAAAAGTCTTATTGAGAATTTTACTGTTCATGTGAAATATTTTTAAGAGTAAAAGATATTAGAAATTCAACTGTAGTATAAACTCCAGACCCTAAAGTCTCCTCAGTCTATTTTCTCCTTGCATAAGTGAAACAGTGAGAGATAAAGTTGCCCCAGGAAGCAACTGTGATGCTGTATCTCTCTCCTGCCAGCATCAGTTCATCAACATGTACACATGCTGGTAGTTTTGTAGTAGTTGTAGATGGACTTCACTCAGCCTCTGTGGTATCTGCACATCTTGAAAGGAATATACTTCCTTTCCATTATTAAAAATGTAATATAAAGTACTGATGTAAGTTTGAATGAAGATCCTGCTTAAAAATGTTATGTTTGTCACTTGAAAGTCATGAGATATGTATAACAGCAAGCTAAGTACCAAGCTTAAAATCTTTGCACATTCTCCAAAAACATTTATAATTGCAAAGTCATGGCTGATTTTCTCTGTGGTAGGATAAGTGAAGTGTGATTCTACAAGCTCTTGAAAACCTTTGTAAATATTTATTTCATACTGTTTTACTGGGTTAGGGTTTTAGGCAAGCATGAGTAATAAGTAGTCAGCATAAGACTTTCTGAAAACCTTTATTATCTCTTTTATGATAAGCTTTTCCTAAGTACTAGAGATTTTTTAAAATCTAGCCTATAAAGTGTCCAAATAAAAATATATAAGAGGTTGAGGAAATGACTTAATCAATAAAGTACCTAGCAAGAAAACTTGAAGATCTGATTTGGATCCCCAGAACTCATGTAAAGCTATACACAGCATTCTCAGTGCTGGTCTTATGGAGGATGCCAGTCTCTAGAGCTTATTGGTCTGTCACACAGGCTGGACTGATAAGCTTCAGGTTCCATGAGATTTATCATTCTTAAAAATGAGGTGGAGAACCATCATGAAAGACAACCAGCCTTGACCTTGACTTCTACCTCTATACACATCACCTGCACATACATACATACACACGTAAGTATGTAAATGTACCATAGGATACTGAAAATAATAATAAAAGACAACATTAACTATCATGAGAGTTCTACATACAGAAAAAAAAACAAAGGTGTATTGAATGATAGGTAGCAGTTTCATATATTTATTAGAAATGGTGTGGGAATAAAAGGATAATACTGAAGACTAAACTGAGATTCCATTGGTACACAAGCAAGAACAAAGAGTGTAGCATAAGAGAATAGATCAAATACATAATGAAAATGAAATTACAAGGGGACTTACAGATAGATGAAGCCATGCATTCAGCCTAAAGGCTATATAATGAGGAGCAATTGGGTATCCTTGACTGTTCAGAGCCCAAGGACAAACAATCCCATGCCTGCTTAGAAGGCTTGCTTGCTTTTGGTTCATGCATGCATGCATATAGAACATGTGCCTGTGTCTCGGTGCCATGTGTTCATACATCCTTCTTTTTCCTCTCTATTTACCCACTATTATCTCACCTTGAATGCATTCCAGATCACAAGAGAATGGATACTTTTATTGGTAAATGCTAAGGCAGGTGACTTTGAAGGGAATCATAAGCAGCTGTCTGTCTTTCATCAAATCAAACTTAAAATCCTCCTCAACCTTGTACTTGACACATAGGTTGAGGATAATTGCATACATTATTCATTTCTGAAATATGACTTTTGTTCATGATATTGGAGATTTGACAACTTACTGTTTATTTGAATTGTAGAATGAAAATGAGAAGCACCAACCCAAGTATGTCACCCGCCAGGAAAATCCAAGGTCAAAATTCCACTCCTAAACTTTAAGAGAGGCATCGTCTCAAAAATAAAATAAAGTAAAAAGCAAAGATCCTGGGCATAGAATCTCCAGAAAAGAATATGTTAAGTTTGTTAAGATCTTGATCTCTCTCTCTCTCTCTCTCTCTCTCTCTCTCTCTCTCTCTCTCTGTGTGTGTGTGTGTGTGTGTGTGTGTGTGTTGGAGCCATTTCTTATGTAATGTGAATCCTGTGTCCAGAACTCAATTTATCAGCTTTACTTGCTAGCTCTCTTGTTCATGAAGCCATACCATCAGCATAGTAATTATTATTTTGAAGTATAAAGAAAAAATATTCAAATGTACTTGTTACACCTTCCATCAGCTTGACAATTCTTGCACAATCTCCTTCAGGACTGTATCACATCCTCCTTTTAAAAAGCACACAAAGATAACTTCCTCTTAGATTCCCACCACAGTAGGATTTCATACAATCTGTCCCAGCACTGGTACCCTTTGAGCATCTAAAACTGTGGGGGTTTGTTCAGAAGTAAGGAAGACTATGGAGACAAAGTTTTCAGTAATTTAAGGAACATCTATGTCAAAGAGAGTTCCCATTCACAAACAATATATACAGCAATGAGGGATATTCACAGTTTGCACAGACTACACTGAAGAGTTAGCTGTTGGACGTTAGGCCTAGAGTCAAGGAGTTGATGATGTACCAGGAGAAAAATTCAGATTCTACTGAGTTGCTATGATTTCCAGAACACAGGAAAATTACCAATTGGCAAGTTCTGTCTGAAGCTAGCCAGGACTCTCTGAGAGTTTGTTGGCCACAGTGGATGGTTAAGATAATTTCCTATGTATGTCACACCTTTTCAGTGTTAGCTAGATAAAACAGGTCATCATTCCATGCTTTCAAAGGCTGGTCTCTACTCATTCTTCCACTCACTCTGCTATTCTGACTTTGTCAGGTAGCTTTTCCCTGCTCAAAGACCAATGTGTGCATCTCTTTTCCTTTCTCCACATGCTGACCTTCCTTGCTTTCTTCCTGTTTAAGCTTTGCACCCAGCACTTGGACTTTGCTCTTTATTCCCCAATTATTACTGCTCTTGAAAGCTTTAAAACAATAATTGAAGAATTTGCTTTTTTAGGTACTGTTTTATTTTACTAACCCAGTTGGAAATATGGCCATTTTTTGTTCGCATGTTTTTGTTTGTTTGTTTTACTAAGTATTTTGTGGTATAGGAAAGAACTTTTGAAAAAATTCTTTCTTCTTCATTATTAAAACTGTTGAGAGATTAGGCAGGGTTATATATATAGCTAAATCTATTTCCATTCTCAGCATTTTGAGTAAAATAAACCTGTCTCTATGATGGATATAGTATTAATTATCAACTTGAGAATATCTAGGATCACCCAAGAGGAAGGCTGAGCATATCTGTGAGGGATTTCTAGCTTAGGTGAGCCTCTTAAAACAATTGTGGAGAATTATTCTGAGAAGGTTAATTATGGTGGGAAGACTGGCCCACCATGGGTGGCATCATTACCTGGGCTGGGATACTGTATTGTACAAAGAGGAGAGAATGGGGTGGGCATAATCATTCATTGCTCTGATGCATAATCTTCTGGTGCTATAACTTTCCTGCAATGATGGTCATTAGCTTCCCCCCCCAAATTAACTCTACCTTAAGTTGCTATTGTCAGGGTATTTTAGCATAGCAACAGAACAAAAAAATAACGAAGGCAATGTCTTTGCAATACTAAATTGTATTAGCTAAAAGTATTAGGTTAATTATAATATAGAGGAAATAATAAAGAAAGCACTAAAGGCTGATCATATTAAAATATATGTCCATTTCAGTCAGCCAATTGTGGCCTTTAATACCAGCACTTGGAAGGCAAAGGCAGGTAGGTGATCTGTGAGCTGGAGCCTAGCCTGGTTTACAGAGTGAGTTCCAAGACAGCTAGGGCTATATAGAGAAACGTTGTCTCAAAATACAAAGATAAATAAAAAATTATGTCTGTAGGCAACCAAATATATTCAACATCCATATCTCACTCACCACATTCATTTTACAGGGACAATTTACAGTAAGAATATCAAACATTTGATTATATTAACCCAAATATTAAATATATGCATTTTACCCTTTTTCTGTTAATGTTCAATTCCCCTTGCATTTTACCAGCTGCCAACATTTTAACCTTAATTCCTGTTCTTTTTTCTATAGCCTTTTGTTTCTCTAGATAAGTTAAGGTCATGTTGGAGCACTTCAGTATCACTTTTGCTTTTGATGGGAACATCATGGTAAAAACAATGCTCTTCCACAGGACCTAAGTTCAATTCCCAGCACCCATACAGTAGTTTTCGGTAACTCCAGTTCCAAAGGATTCAGCACCCTCCTCTGGATTTTTCAAGCTATATACATATGTGGCACACAGACAGACTAGACATACAGCCAAAACCCCTGTACTTATAAGAGAAAATAAAATATCAAAATAACTAACTAACTAAAGATATACTAATAACAATGTAAAAGTCTAACAGATATTTCATTATATAGCTGAGCCCCCCTAATACAGCATGATTTCAGAGAATTATTCCTCACTACTCCCTATATCCATCTATATTGAGATATATGGAAGAGAGCTAGATGATTATCTAAACAGGCTAGATATATAACTATTAGTGGATTTATTTCTCTGTGAATACAATCCTTATAATTACTACTACTAGACAGGGGTGAATGGTATTTGTAAAATTATGTATGTTTACATATCCCTACATGTAAAATTGTGTGGAGCTGCAGCTGCAGCTGAGTGTGAATGAAAGATAACTCATCTTTAATTTGTTTGAGAAGTGATTAGAGAGTGAAATGGCTGGTCCTGTGGTAATTGTTAATTATGACAAAATTTCTTGACAATAAAACTCCTAGCTAAATAGGTAATATATGACACTTTCATGAGTTAGCTTAGCCATTTGGTTAAAGTATAAATTGTTCCATATCTGTCTTGGTTATTCATTTATTAATGCCATATGGTGGATCATCTGTGCAACTGTCTCAGAAAAATGGTTCAGAGAGATGATACTGGGGGCATGTTTGCTTTGTATCCAATACAGAGAATAAGTACTTCCCAACATAAGCACAATAATGATCACAGAATCAGCTAGTGTTTTTCTCTTAAATCGGGAACATCCATTTCAATTCTGAGGAATTAATACTAAAAAGAAAAAGACTCAAGATTATGAGGTCTAAGAGTTAGAATGTCCTGCAAAATAATCCTATACACTTTCTCATTTTCACAGATGAGAAATATAATTTGGGGTTTTGGAAACTCAATACCATTTCTAGCATGAGTGGTTTGATAAATGGTTCATACTCCTCTGAAGACTACATTACACTTCAAGGTTTCAGATTTAATGTGACATTTCACACAATGCAGCCTTGTTGATTACATAATAGGCAAAGAGCATTGCAGTATAATTGCTCTAGATGGCTGTGAGTACTCATAAGGAATGGCTTGAGGAAAGCATATGTCACCATCCTCTTCCTAAAGTATTCTGTGCACCCATCCAGTAACAGAACACTTTGTTTGCAAATAAAATGAGAGGAACAACTGGGGAACAATGCTAAGGCTTTCCCAGTTTTCATCTAAATAATCTTTCTACATATTTCTGGTAATTAGGATCTCTTGGTCAACTTCATACAATCTAGAGTCAACTGGAAAGAGAAACCTAACTGAGGAGGTATCTGGATCAGGTTAACACATGGATATGTCTTTGGAAGATTATTTCATTATTAGTTGATGTGGGAAGACTCAGCCCACTGTGGATAGTATCACTTCCTAGGCAAAAGCTCCAGATCTATATTAAAAAAGGAGAGAGCAAGAAAGCACATAAGCATGCATGTAGTCATTCTCCTCTGGTTTTCTTGAGCATATGGTGAAAACAGTTGTTTCAAGTTCCAACTGCCTCACCTTCCCCAAGAATAGACTATGTCCTGGAATTGTGACTTCAAATAATCCCTTTCTCCTTTGAGTCACTTTTGTTTCCCAGATATTTTATGAAGGCAACAGAAATGAAACTGGGATAGTATCTATTAACCATCTATATAGATGTGTGTATGTATGTTTGTAGTAGTTTCTGGAACCATTTATACTTATATTAGTTAATTGGTTCAATGATTTATTTAATAAGAAATGATTTAAAGTCAATGAATAAAACAATTGTGCTGATACACAATTAGCTAATTTATATGCTACAGTGCACCTATATTTACCCTTTATCATACAATACAATATTCTGTCCATGTATATATGTCTATGTATGCATGTCAAACAATACAACAGTGTGCCCATGCATGTATGTTTCTATGTCTGTTCACATAGACATAGATAATTATATGTACCTTCTGGCTTTGTGAATGTCTGGCTTTTGTGATATATATGGCAGACATTGGTTATGTGTCACACCTGTTTCTGAAGTATAGCTAAGAAGATTTCTATAGAACAAGTAACTCTGTCTTGTGGTCTAACACAAAGATGCAAGGGATAAGTTTAAAAAAAAAATTAGCCTAAGCATTTATGTCTCATCATGGTAACAGCAGTTCACTAAACAAAAAGGAATCCCTGTAAACAAACAAATTATATGTACCTTCAGAAGAAAATGAATTACACTTCATGTAGTAAATAGCAGTTAGAATATTAACAGAGATTAATATCTGTATTGATAAATTCTGAACCACAAAATAAAGTAAAAATAAATTACAAAATAAATTAAGTATAAATTCAGAGTTTAACATTGTGTTACTTAACAACTGTTCTGTTTGGCACCATGACTGACAGGTGCCTAGGGTGTTCTGTAGTTTTTTTGCTTATGTGTTTTTTGCTGATAAGAATGGAGAGGCTGTGTAGCCCCTGGAAGCCACTAATTCTGACTCACTATTCATTGTCATTTTTAAAAAGTTGCCCAAATTTCCATAACTATAAAAACACTTGCAGTGATTTAATTTCACCCTTTTCTGTAGTTCAAAAAAGAATTCCTCAATGATATTTCAATTTCTAAAATAGAAAAAATGCAGAGAATCCATAGGGAGCTTTAAACATCTCTTCTATCAGAAATCAAAAGTTAACAGACTTGTTTCTAATAGTAGTCACAATGAATATCTAGGGCTTTGCTTGGAAGTCCTCCATAGGATGCTGTGTTCGGAGGTAACTTTGGGAAAATTAAATGTGGCGACAAGTGTTTTGTGTCTATTTTATCTCCACATGACTGGTTCCATAGAACTAATAAGGCACCACACGAAAAATAAGAAAAATTATTCAGAAAATCCAAAACCAAAGTCTCTTTAGCAACACAATGTAAGTCATTGTAACGAGTCTCTGGTTCTGTGTCTAAATACCTACACATTTGACAGGTCTACATTCATACATATGGCTCAAAGAGAACAGCATAATGCAGGCATCTCTGTATTTTGTGTTATCATGTACATTTTATCATGTTGTACAGCTTTTTATACCGCTATTCTGTAGAACATAAAATAGAAGCCCTTAGTTGAAATGTTATTTTTGACTTTTAGGATTTATAAAGCAATTTATTCTGACTACTGTTAGAGCCTCTAGAAAGATAGAGCTCAAAATGAATGTGCCCCTAATCAAGCACTGGATTGAGTGATAACCACTGTCTTCAGAAATCCATATGATAATTTCAGAAAAAAAATCACATGAATATGATGTTTTGTAGTTTTTTTCTCCAAATTTACATGAATATGTATTTCAGATGAGAAACAGAAGGGTATCCATTTAATAACACATTGCTTCTCTGAAGAATTAAAAAAAGACTCTTTCTAATGAATTCAAAAAGAAGTTTTTAAAGAATGAAGTAAACTTTAATTTAAAGTTGTTTCCTAATAAATAGTACCATTCCTTATAAAATCACTGTAGCATCAGACTGACTGCTTAGATAATCATAATGCATTATAATATAATGGAAAAATTTCTTCCTTGAAAGGCAAGACCAGTACGTGGTTCTTTTGACCAAATCAAATTTAAAGTCCAGATGCTTAGCACTGGGCTAGACTGTTTATTCCTCCCATCATTTCTTCCCTTAGACAAAGATCCTCAGCGTTCCAAGCTGCACAACATGCTCTATCTATTTTTAATACCAGTTGATGGAAGAAAATCAAACCAAAGAATAGGAACTAGTTTGAGAGATCCTTTTTCCCTTTTAGACTGAGCTGAGGATAAGGGATATAGGCACTGTGGCCCTCTCAACTCCCAAGAGTCAATGCTTCTCAAACTCTTCCTAGTCAATTTACCAGAATGGTACCATCAGTAGAAAGATATCAATGTATACTCATGGCTTAACTGGTGATTTTCTGTGTCCTTCAAAATCTCCAAGCTTCTTTGGGTATTGTATTTAAAATGTGTTTAGAAAGCACCCTTTCTCTAATTTATTTTAAGAAATAGTCTCCCAGACTGACCTTGAACTTGCTTTGCAGCTTAGTCACACCTCAAACTTTTAATCCTTTCATCTCACTGCCCCAAAAGACTAAGAGCACAGGCCTATGCTATGAGACCTAGTTTAGAATGATAATTTTAATATTCCATTTTAGCTATGATATCCTCTGATTTTGAATTTCAAATTATCTCATACTTTTGCTTAATATCTTTAAAAAGTGCTATGAATTTTTATCTCTGCACCCAATTTCTATTATTTGCCCACAGTATTTGTTAAATATTTGATTTTATGTATGTGTGAATATGCAAGGACTTTTGGAGTCTCACCCACAATTGCCGCATACATTATGACATTTTGGTACATATAAATGTAATACATGTTTTATTATATGTGAGATATGAGTCTAGATTAGTAAACTTTATTAGAATGAGTTCATCTTTGCATTTATTACATAATGCTTATGTAATAGATAAGGGGCTGGCACATGTTTTCATGGGGGACTAGTATGTATTCTGTACTAGAAGCCTGAGTTAGGTTTGAATGTTGCAGCTCAGCGTTTCTGTTCTAAGCCACAGGAAATATGATATGAATACACTGAGACTCAAATGACCTGTGCCCAGTGCTGCTGGGAGCTGATTGCCACCATTGCAAACCATGCTTAACAGGCTAACTAGCTTATTAGTATTGCTATTGTTTAGCTTTGCCTTGATAAAGTAAAAGAATCACAGAAATGCATACCAAAGTCATTTAGCCTTGTTAATAACATGAGAAAGCAAATTTTACTTAATCAGAAAGTCACACATCATGAATTAGACATCTGAGTTCATTCAGGAGCCCTCACTTGAATTTCATTTTTCATATTTGCGTTTAAATTAAAGCTGAGTTGAAATAAAATTCAATATCTTAAATATACAAAACTCATTCCCATGCTCAGCAGCTACCTGTGACTAATGGAAGTCATATTGGATAGTATAGGGAATTTACCCATTGTTGTCCAGCCACCAGAAAATCTGTACCAAAACAAAAATACAAATATTGAAGATGCTAAGGAACAAAACCAATCAAAGAATGATAGAAATTAATTGCAAGCAAGATACTTCAGGTATCTAAAATTATTAGTTTTAAAAAATGCAAAGAAGCTTATATTTAATGTGATGATTACAAAAATTTTCCTGATCTTCATTCAAAGCCTTAATAGGATCACAGGGAAATTATAACTGATAAACCAGGTTATAAATGCCATCTACTCAAGTAGCTCAGCCAAAGATCTGAAAGCCATTCAATCATTTCTTGTAGCTTCCAATACAAAGGATATATGAAACCATTTTGAGAAAACTCGATTGGAAATTTGAGCTTCCATATAAATAAACTGATTTTCTACAGGTGCTTGAGTGGTATGTCTCTGTGTGTGTGTGTTTGTGTGTGTGTGTGTGTGAAAGAAAGCTGTCTTATTTTGATATTTCCTTTCTATTAAACCCCAATGTATGGCAAAAGTAAAAGTTTCAATTTTATTTGTAAAAATGATGATTGTAAAGAAATTTGGCTCAAGAAATATTTTTCCTGGTGGAAGTTTTTTGGTTTCCTTCACAACTATTCATTATTTCAGAATTATTTTAGAAATGTTGAAAGACTATTGACTTTCAAAAGGAAAACATACTGGATGGGATTTAAATTTTTTAATTCATTCAAGGAAAACAGCTTTGAATCAATTATCCACAGTTTTCAACATATAATCAAGAATTTTGACAATATTTAGCTCTTGAAATGCCAAGCTATTAGCAACCAAGGATGTGATTAGGCATCCATATTAATAAACACCTGTCACAATACCATAACAGATGCTATGGGGACATAGTAATACAAAACATAAATTTAAAAATTCTGGACAGAGTCATCTACAATATGGAACCTAAATTAAACTAATGATTGTGATCTTATTTGTATTACTAAATGCAGTGATATAGTTACCCTACTCAAATTTAAATGGCATTTTACTTAATGTTTCTAAAAGGTTCTCACTCAAATAAAAGCTTAAACCACAGCACTGGAAATTGCCCATTGCCTTTACATTAGCAAAATAGTAGAGTATGTTATTCTTATGTGAGTATGAAAAATACACATTTGAGTATGTTTTGTAATTTAGGATTTACTATTTTAAAATTCATGATGACTTACAACTAGTATGCATAATTTCAACTGGGACTCATATGTAAAACTTAACAAGATATGTAGTATTGATCTATGGGGTGTCTGGTATGGAGAGCTTGCTCTGGAAGAATGCTGACTTCCTGAAGATAAGACCTGTACTGCCTGGATTTGTGTGTCAACTTGACACGAGCTGGAGTTATCACAGAGAAAGGAGCTTTACGTGAGAAAATGCCTCCATGAGATCCAGCTGTAAGGCATTTTCTCAATTAGTGATCAAAGGGTGAGGGCCCCTTGTGGGTGGTACCATCCCTGGGCTGGTTCCTGGGGTAGTTTTGGGTACTATAAGAGAGCAAGCTGAGCAAGCCAAGAGAAGAAAGCCAGTAAGAAACATCCCTCTATAGCCTCTGCATTGGCTCCTACTTCCTCACCTGCTTGAGTTCCAGTCCTGACTTCTTCTGGTGATGAACAGCAATGTAGAAGAGTAAGCTAAATAAACCCTTTTCTCTCCAACTTGCTTCTTGGTCATGTTTTTTTGTGCAGGAATAGAAACCCTGACTTAAAACAAGACCTGAATTGTGGAAAAAGAGAAGCACTCTTATAAGCTTTCCCCTTGACCTCACACACGTTTGGTCACCACATACACACACACACACACACACACACACACACACACACACAAGTAAATAATTTTATAAATTTAATTTTAAAATTAAAGGTACATTTTTGAATACTTTCTTAATACAGTGGGTTCCCTAATATACTAAACTAATTAAAATAATTTTTCTCTCTCTAGGCAATATAATAATCATTAAAATAATATAAATATTATATGCAAATAAATTATGTTGGAGAAATGAGTACATATAAAAGCTGTATTAAATAAAAAAAATCTATCAATAGTTGAACTGAGGGGTTTATAATTACCTAATTTTTCAATAAAACTCCAAATATACAAAAGTTATCTCAAGAACATTCATTTGATATTCAAGCAAGCATCAATTTAAGGGGATGTTTTCTTTACTTAAATGTGTCAAATTATACAAGTATTTGTTTCAGTTCATGCCAGCAATGCATGTACATATTATTCTTTCACAGTGGGGAATTTGTATTGGCAAATATTTTCATATACACTTGCTTTTCTAACTCTGGAAATTATTTCACAAGATTGACATGGAGAATATATATGACCCTCATTTTATTCATGGTGCTAACTATTCTTGGACACAGTAGTGAGTGACTATTTCTATAATTATCCAAGAAGGGCTCAATTTTATTCCTCCAATTTCTCCTCACCTCCCTTTGTAGTGTAGGTGAGTTTTAAAAAAAAAGAGAGTATCTTTTTTTGTCTCTAAAATATTTTAAATATTAAGTATAGTGTTAGATGTGTCTAAAGACTTAGGTGTTTTATGTATTTGAGTGTTTTGCCTTCATCTTTGTCTGTGCATCATGTGAGTGCCTGGTGCCATAGGAGACCAGAAAATGGTATTTGATCAGTTGGAAATGGAATTGTCATCCCATGGGTGCTGGGAATTGACAGTGGGTTCTGTGCAAAAGCCCCAAATGCTTTTAACCCCTGAGCAGTTAGTTTCCTTAACCCTATATGTTCTTATTTTTGTTTGTTTGTTTGTTTGTTCTTTTCCTCTTCTGTTATTTGTTTCTCCTAGAGCAGAGTGTTAGTTATCATGGCCATGAAAATAATTGTCTGTTTTTCCCTTGCTTGTTTATTGTATTTATTTTTTTATATTTAATTACATTTCAAATGTTTCCCCCTTTCCAGATCTCCCCTTTGGAACCTCCTTATCACCTCCCACCTTCCCCTGACTCTATGAGGGTATTCCCCCGCCCACCCACACATCTACTCTCGTTTTCCCTCCTTGGCATTCCCCTATACTGGGGCATCTAACACCCTCAGGCCCAAGGGCCTCTTCTCCCCCTGATGGCTAACAAGACCCTCCTCTGCCACATATGTGACAAGCACCATGGATCCCTCCATGTGTATTCTTTGGTTGGTGGTGCAGTCTCCGGGAGCATGAGGGGGTCAAGCCAGTTGACACTGTTGCTCCCTCCATAGGGCTGCAAACTCCCTCAGCTTCTTCAGTCTCTTCTCCAACTCCTCCACCTGGGACCTCACACTCAACCCTATGGTTTCTATGAAGTGACTCTTGGGTATTCTGAACTTTTGGGTTGGTCTTCTCAATGTATCCTGGATATCCTGGATGTTTTGGGTTAGGAGCTTTAAGCATTTTCTTTTTGACTGTTGTGTCACTGTTTTCTATGGTATCTTCTGCACCTGAGATTCTCTCTTCTATCTCTGTATTCTATTGGTGATTCTTACATCTATGATTCCTGATCTCTTTCCTAGGTTTTCTAGCTCCAGGGTTGTCTCTCTTTGTGATTTCCTTATTGTTTCTATTTCTATTTTTAGTTCCTGGATGGTTTTGTTCATTTTCTTCATCTGTTTGATTGTATTTTCCTGTAACTCTGCCCATTTGCTTGTGTTTTCCTTTATTCCTTTAAGGGATTTTTGTGTTTCCTCTTTAAGGGCTTCTAGTTATTTACTTGTGTTCTCTTGTATTTCTTTAAAGGAGTTATTTCCTTCTTAAAATCTTCTATCATCATCATGAGATGTGATTTTAAGCCTGAGTCTTGCTTTTGTGGTGTGTTGGGGTATCCAGGGCTTGCTGTGGTGAGAGAGCTGGATTCTGATGATGCCAAGTACCCTTGGTTTCTGTTCCTTACATTCTTGTCCTTGCCTTTCGACATCTGGTTATCTCTGGTGTTAGCTGGTCTTACTCTCTCTGACTGTGGCTTGACCTTCCTGCAAGCCTATGTGTCAATACTCCTTGAAGACCAGTTCTCTCTGAGAGGAATTTTGTTTTGGAGCTCTGTGGTACAGGGTCAGCTCTGGGGTACAGACAGAAACCAGAAGGATCTAGTTCACAGCTGTCCCGTGGTTCCTGTGTCCTAATGGCTCTGCAAGGGTCCCTCTTGATACAGTGAGTTTAAACAGAAGTGGTAGTCTTGCCTGTGCTTGATGGTGTGTCAGCACTCCTGGGATACCAGCTCTCTCCTGGCACTATTTGAGTATGGAGCCCTGTGCCGCAGGATCCACTCCCCAGCCACCGAAAGAAACCAAAAGACTACTCCTCAGTCCCTGTGTCCTGGGGATTCCAGGTGGGTACTCTGAGCAGACAGGCTTGCCCACACTCCTGGGAGTCTAGGTTTCTCCCAGCTCTATTTGGCTATGGAGCCCTGGTGGCCCAAGCAGAGGTCTCCCACCACAGATGGATACCAGAAGTCTCTTTCCCTCAGCTGTTCCTCAGTCCTTGTGTCCCAAGGATCCAAGTGAGTCTCACTGAGCCATGTTACTCCTCTTACCCCCCTCACAGGCTTTTCCATACTCCTGGGAGGCTAGCTTTCTCCCAGTGCTCTTTTGCTATGGAGCCCGGGTGGCCCAGGCAGAGGTCTCCTGTCACAGATGGAAAATCGTATTTAATTTCTTAAATGACACTTTCTTTCTTGGCATTCTAAAAAGGTATTTATCAGAAAATATAATGATGCTTTATTAAGTAAACATACCCAGATGTCTGAACCTTTTACTCTCACCACAAACACATTTCGTTGGTACATGTTGGATCAAAATTAGGAATTCAATAGATTTTGGCTCAATTTAATGAAATAGGTGACACAGATTTTAATACAACCAAAAGCAGCATTGTTGTTGCTCTCAATATGAGCCCATACAATCAAAGATGGATAGCATCTCACCAAGCTGCAAAATTCATTTCTGTATTGAGGAAGGTCATGCTATCTGTCCATCAAGTCTTCACTCAGCTATTAGCTTCCATAATTACACAATTCACAGCAATTTGTTATTGTAAATATATTATATCTACTTTATACATTTTTAGATTTATTTCAGATTTTACATGTTGTCTTTGTTAGGGTTTTATTGCTATGAAGAGACACCATAACCAAGGCAACTCTTATAAGGGCAAATATTTAATTTGGGCTGGCTTACAGTTTCAGAGGTTCAGACTTTTATCATCATGGCATGAAAATGGCAGGATACAGGTAGATATAGTGCTAGAGGAACCAAGTAGTTCTATATCTTGATCCAAAGGCAGCCAGGAGGAGAGTCTCTTCTGCCTTGGGTGGAGCTTATCAATAGGACCTCAAAGCCCACTTCTACAGTGATGCACTTCCTCCAGCAAAACTACACCTCCTAACAGTGCCACTTCCTGTGGGCCAAGCATATTGAAACCCACCACATATCTATTTTGTATGCATAGATGATTTGTCTGTGTATTACTGTGTACCAAAGGTGTGTCTGGTAACTACAAAGGCCAGAAGAGGATTGGTATGGGCTGGAAATGGAGTTATAGAGTTGTGAGCTAACATGAAGAAGCTGGGAATCAAACCCAGTCCTCTGGAAGTGTAGACAATGCTCTTAACCACTGCAACATTTCTCTAGACCCAATTTAATCTACATACTTGTCTGACTTTACTTAGGCTATTATTTGTTATCATTGTCTTTAGTTATTTAAGAGATAAATTAGCTCCTTTTTATATTTTCTATGGATGAGTCTTGGAAAACTCAACTGCACTGATTTTTACATTATTATTTTGCTTCATTTTCTTTTTAAGACATGGTTTTGGTTTGTAGCCCAGTGGTCTGAGACTATGTCCTGCTAATTAGTCTTAAGCTTAAAGAAATCCTCCTTCCTCCTTTTCCTATGTCTATTGATTAGAGTTGTGAGCTGCCATGCCCAAATTTCCAATTGCACTTAAAACTGTGAAAGTTATCTCTTATTTGTTATCTTCATTCAAATATTGCTACTATATGTTTCTCAATTCCAAACTTGATATAGTTATTATGTTTTCTGTAGTTAATCCACTCTTCTGGCCAAACTAATAATTTGCTGTGTTTGGAAACTTCAATTTCCCCTCATACCTTTACTCTCTGAAACCACGCTTGTTTATATTTATTTGTTTGTGTGTTCATTTATCTTTATTATCTTCTTCAAAAGATTTTGAATTTGACATATGACTAAGGAAAAATTTAATCCATAGTAAAAAGAGACAATAACTAAATTTATAATAAATAGATAGATGGGAGACCTGCCTTTCTCCTTTTGTCTTCGTGTTAAAAGTATGATAGAGAAGACAGTCAGGACACAGACAAACTTCTTATTGGGACATGTTTTCATCTTACCATTGCATACTGTGAAGATAGTAGATACCATTTATTCTTATTTATATCTAGTAAATTGCCAAGCAAAGAACCATATATATGCTAAATTATGAACATATTCAGTACTATGAATGTATACTAGCCTTTCTGAAAGAGTTTTAGCAAACTAAAATATTTTATGATTAGACAAATGAAGAGGAACACCATGTTGATTTTTGGCTTTGAGGAACATAAAAGAAACTGACAGTATGTGATAGTATCAACATAAAGCAAAATCATACTAGGTATAATTGACTCCTAACCAGCTACTTTCTGTACTTGATCCAGCTGTGTGTGTCTGTGTGTGTGTGTGTGTGTGTGTGTGTGTGTGTGTGTATGGTTTTTTTTCTATATCCAATTCTTGCTATGCACATCAACCACCAAATAGTCCATGAGTAACTAGTTCTTCAGTTGTAATGAAAAATTGTGATTGTCCATAATACTAAAACTTCTTTGAAATCTAAGGTCACCAATTTCTCTAATTCAGAAGGAAATAAAAATGTGCCTCCAGTTCTACAATGGAGTGTGTGGCTAGTATAAAATAGGTAAAGATGAGGTAAAGTTTAAAGAGAGTGAATCAAGATGAGAGAGGAGCAGAGTGTGGTGACACTTGTTAACAGGAATAAGAGGACAGCTTGGAGTGAGGAAAGAAAAAGAAAAAGAATATATATACTGCAGAGAGAGAATGACCTGGAAAGAAGCAGACAGAAAATCATCAAGAAAGAAAGTAGTTATATCTGGGAGGAATTTGTGAATTGCATACATGTGACAAAAGATCAGCAGAGATCCATAAACTGAAGTTTCACACATTCCAGAGCCATAGACCTGAGGTGAGGTAAGATTATATAATCAGCCCAACATAGACTTAGCTAAGACTTACCATTGGCATACCAATGGATCACCCCAAATTTCAAGGCAAGCTAAAAATCACCTATTCATAGTTAAAAGAAAAACCAAAATTAGAACGTATGCTTAAATATTACCAAACTACCTCTTCTCAAATGTTCCACATGAAACCTGGTCTCTGACAGTCAAGTTCTATTGTGAGAGACAGTTTCAAATTGAAGAGTATGATTTCATGCATAAGAAAATGGTTAGAAAGGCACATGCATTTGATGCTTTTGTTCAGTTTTATGTACCCAGAACACCTCTCTCCAAGTAAATTACCATTTGCATTGCACAGAAGGTGAACATGACATTTGAAAAGAAAATTAAGTCAATAGTTGCATTTGATGGTACTTTGGAGACATGATATGTGGAGAGCAAGCTGGTACCACTCAGGAGACAAAGGAGTATCTGCTACTTCTTGCCCTTCAAGGACCTGCCATACTTCATGAAAGAATAGCTATATATAAAGAAGTAGCTAATCCTTTTATTTTCCTGTGAATTCTCATTATTAATTCTATTATTATTGCTGATGTCTGTGACAAGGTTTTCTTGGTTTTAGTTTGGATTTCTCCATTGTACCTTAATTCTTTTCCACTCTCAAAAGCCCCTAAAATGATTCTGAGCATCTGTGCTCACAGGAATAACTGCTTTTGGTTGTTTTGTGACTTACATAATGCTTCCTGCCAGCATCTAAAATGAGGAGCAATGAAAACATGTCCTTATGATCACTTCTCATCTCTATCTGGAACTAATTTAGAATGAGGGAAGAATGATATAGATGATTATAATGTTCAGAATTCATACATATTAAAAATTAGAATAAAAGCATTTTTAGGATATTCATCTATTGTATAATTTTAGTTATTCAAAGATGATTATGCTTTGAAATTCTGACCTTTTGCACAAACCTTCAAAGGAAAGAACATGTTTTTCTCCTTATTTCTTCCACCCATTGTGTATGAATTCCAATTATCCTCTCTTTGTAAGTGCCTAAAAGAACCAAAGATGCACAATAAAAGTCCCTCCATGAAGTTTATTTCCAGTTTGAGTATAGGAATAAATTAATTTATCACCTGAAACAGATTATTTTGGAATAACTTTGATATGGAAGTCCAAGGTTAATCTTTTCCTTGCCTCAAAATAATCCAGGAAACACAAGGAGATAGTCACCTAATACGATTGAGTGTTATTCAAGTCAAGACAAGTTAAAACTCTCAAATAGCAGGTGATATACAGATAAAATGCCAGCACTGTTCAGAAGAATGACATTATTTTGTCTTCTTTGGGTAATAGGAAAAACCCAAAAAATTTCATCTATGAGATTAAGTAATAGTTTTCAAAATAGTGATATACTGAGCTGTTCTGGAAAAGGAAATGTATTAAAAATATTTGTCTTCATTATCTAAATCATTATATATGTTCTTACCAGGAGTATATTCATAGCTGACATGTACATTTATTCTGTAGCTTTTACAACTAAATGGATTTATCAATAATATCATCTCATTTACACCACCTGGTGGTTATAATTAGTATTCATTTGACAATGACTGGCTGGGTTTAGAATCACCTCAACGATTGAGGCACACCTCCTGGATATGACTATGAGGGAATTTCCAGAGTGGATTGGCTGCTGACATTTGTTATACCCTATAGACTGAACAAAAAGACAGTAGAAATAAATATCCATCTAGATGCTGACAGCCCTCCATTCCCTTCCCCTACTTCTCTTTGCCAAGAGGTGAAGAATCTCCATGGCCACAGGGCCACACACTCTTGTCTTCATGTGGTTATGCCTGAGTGCATAGGTCTATACAATCAATTCAGCTGCAGCTGAAACCCTGAGCCAATTAATCTTTCATCCTCACATTGTTTCTACCTGATATTTGCTCATAGCCATGCAAAAGTAACTAGTGATATAGCATTTCTCTTTTTTTATTATTCTATTTTTTTACTTATTCACTTTACATCCCACTCACTTGCCCCCCTCCTGGCCATGCCTCCCACAATTCCTCCTCTACCCCCTTCCCTTCTCCTTTGAGCAGTTGGGGGTACCCCTGGATATCCTGCTATCCTGGTATATCAAGTCTCTGCAGGGCTAGGCACATCCTCTTCCACTGAGACCAGACAAGGCAGCACAGCTAGAAGAACATGTACAACTAACAACTTTTGTAATAGACTCTGTTCCAGATGAAGGCCAAGGTGCACATCTGCTACTTATGATCTGTTTTTACATTTTAGTAAAAGAAACCATGAGTTAGGATAATTGAATGTCCAAGTAATGATTTCAAGATTGACAATTTCTGTGGTTTTTTTTTTCTAGGACTAAATGGCAGCCAGTCACAAAATGAATGCATAATAATCTAATAAAATTGGCAAGAAGGCCATTAAAATCTACTGCCAATGATGCAACTAGAAATAAGGATTATATCTTTAATACCAGCATGATATTTTCCCTAAAGGGCTATTGAGGTTTGAGGGCTGTTGTCATTAGTGAGATATTTAAACTATTGCCTGTTAATATGTGATTCTTTCATTTGTTTTCTTTTGGATTGTTTTGTTTGCTTGCTTAGATGGTAGATAGGTTAGTTGGTTTGAATTTTAGTTTTTAATGAGAATCCAGTATGTAACCTTGAGTGTCCTGGAACTTGATGTTGTAGAACAGGGTAGCCTTGAACTCATATAGATGTGCCTGCCTCAGCCACCAGATTGCTGACATAATTAAAGGCATGAACCATTATGCCCAGCTTACTTGATCTCTTTTTAATTTACATATGTGTTTTATGAAGTGTTGACCTCATTATCACAACAGGATACACAAGTGGAATTGGAATGTAAAGGTCATGTGTCACTCATTTTTTTCTGGACAGAATAGACTATGTAAAGGCCCCAAGAGGTTAGCATGGCTAAAATAAAGAATGTTTCACTATTCTAGAACAAAAGTTCATGAGAAGGAAGGAATGCTTTGAGATATAGGCTTCTAGCATAAGAAAATTATAGCACCAAGCACAGTACTGAAAAGGCCTAAATTTACAATTTCAGGAAAATGTCATCTTTTCCTGTTGGATTGCAGGACTTAATTGGTACCAGCAAGTAACCCACTGAAAGGAAGTCTAAGAGTTTCCCACTGATAAAGTCAAAGGGAAGCCTAGTTTACTCAGAGCGTGAGTCCTAACATTTCCTGCTTGCTTCTTTTAAGTGACCCTACTTCATTGAGACTGATGCTTTATGACACAGTATACATTTTCAAAGCAGAACTCCTGCACTTGGATGAACAGTTCTTGGCAACAGACAAGGGAAATTATCTCAATTGACTTTTGAATGCTCAGAGTCCATCATGTCTTCAAAAGATTGGCAAAACTCAGACCAATTTTCAGAAAGAGTAAACTAAATGAAATAAACTCCAAGAGCAAAAGGATGTTTACAGTGGATACCCATATGGTCTGACATTCTGATCTGCGACACATGTAGGATCATAGTAGTGTCTCTTATCTTTAAATGAAGACCAGAAGTGAAAGGAATGGAAGAAAGCAGGAAGGTATGAAGAGAGGGCTGGAGGGGAAGGATATGAAAGAGAAAGAGAGAAAGGAAGAGGGAAAGGGAGAAGGAGAGGGAAAGGGAGAGGGAGAGGGAGAGAGGAAGAAGAGGAGGAGGACGGGGAGGAGGAGGAGAAGGAGGAGAAGGAGGAGAAGGAGGAGAAGGAGGAGAAGGAGGAGAAGGAGGAGAAGGAGAAGGAGGCAGCAGAGTGGCTAAGCAGTTGCTGGTAGAGAAGCATTGCTAAAAATCTTGAGTGAATTGTCATTCTTCTGGGTTATACCCATCCAAAATGAGAGCATTGGCAAAAATGGCAAAGATAGTGACCTCTTTGACTCCAACCTTCAAGCTGACCCCAGCCATTGCCATGTGAGTAAAGAAATCTTTTGACTACACAACATACTAGACACCAACATCACCACATTTGATGTTGGTGGTATCTTGTTCCTGTAAGATGGAGATGACCTTCCTGTGGATGACAACTTTCCAGTTCTCAGCTTTGACTATTCCTAGAACTTTCTATGGGTATAGTCATACTTCAACATATAAATTATGTAGTTAATGTTATTGAAGGAGTCATTAATGTCAACACTATCTACTTTGCCAGAGTTGAAGGAAGCTCTGGTAACCTTGTGCCCAACACAGTGTAATCTGTTTACTCTGACCTTCATTGTGGGTATCTCAGGGATGAGGCTGGTACTTCATGAAAAGATGCAACTGTCTCTAGAATCCAGAGGAGCAGAAAGTAGCATGATGGGCATAGGGCTGCCCAAAGCATTAGCCCTGCATCCACTGGTGTTGCCAAGGCTTTGGGTAAAATCATACCAGAACTGAACTAGCATGGCTTTCAATGCCATTTTAATTACCCTCAGTTTGTCTATTATGGATCTGACATCTTGAGAAAGCTTTCAAGTATGGTGAAATCAAAAAAGTGGTGAAGCAAGCATCAGAGGACCCACTAAAGGGAACCCTCAGCTATGCTGAATACTAGGTTGTTTCCTGTGACTGTGATATCCACTCTTCTACCTTTGATTCTGAGGCTGAAATTGCTTTTAATGACAACTTTGTAAAGTTTATTTTCTGGCATGACAACAAATAAGGGTACAGTATCAGGCTGGTTATCGAATGGCCTGTGTGGTCTCCAAGCAGTAAAAGACCAGCCATTCCAGCAACTATCTGAGAGGAAGAGAGATGTCTTTAGCTGCTTCTCTATTCCAATTCAGTCCCCAACATTGAGCATCTGCCCTCAGAGTTTTCAGCCATACCTCCAGAAGAGAGGGGTTTAGGGAGCCCTACTCTCTTAAATTCTGTCAATAAGGTTCACTATATCCATTTCCTCTCAAAGTACATGTTCTCTGATGTTGTACTAGATAAGTAGCTCAGTGTTGGTCCTGATAAAATGCTAAAGTAAACATATAAAAATGTAATAAAGTATCTGAATACAGCAATGATTTCAACCTTTATATCATGAGCACTAAAAGCTGGGGATGACTTAAGCAAGTTCAATCCCAAGATATATGTCTGTTATTCATATATGCTGGGTGGTGGAGACAGAATATTTCTGGATACTTGGGGCTTACTAGCTTGGCTTAGCCAAAATGATGGGTTTGAAATTTATTAAGAGACCTTGTCTCAAAAAATATGGTGGAGAATGATTAGGAAGACACCCAACACTGACAGCTGGATGAGGACATATACACACATACATGTGCACACACATATGCATCAATTATTCCCTTTAAAATTGATGTTGAGTCACTGTATAATATAATAATTCAATAAAGTATATAAATCTCCTGAACTCAGCAGTAAAGGCAGGGTTCCATGAAAAGTACTGCATAAAACAGTGTGTCTTAAGTCATACTCAATCTTTTTAATTTATTTGTACACATATGATGTGCTAAAATTTAATAAGCTATCGTCTGAGCTGCTAAACTAGGGATACAGAGGCTAAAGATCAGCTTGTGAGTTCTGATCCTCTCAGAAAGGAGTGGGACTGAAAGCATGTCAGACTGTTGAACCATCTTCGTAACCCTCTATTAATTGTAATACTTCCTGACTAAGTCAGTAGCCCCTCACCTCTTTGTTTCCTCTTCTAGACCTCAGTGTAACACCACATCATGACTAGAGTTAGAAGTTAGTTGGTGGTTTTAGAGATGGTTAGAGGCTAAATAATAATGGTTAACTCATAATAGTTTCCTAAACTGAAAAGCAACTATTTTCTTAGACCATAAAATGAGTTCTGATATTAAAAAACAAGGGGCATCACAATAGTTTACGTGAAGCTGAAAAAATATTCACAGGCTCTATAAGAGATTTTGTACATGATTAATGCTGAGTCCATTTTCATGAGGAAGAAGGGGGATTCCCCAGTCAGAGTGGCTGATTCTATTTGCAGTACACTGGCTTTGATTAATGTGTACACTAAGAGTAATGTGTAGAGGTAAGAAAAGACCTGTTTTCAAATGTTAGAGCTGAACACAGATATCCCATTATTTTAACAGATGTCCATGAGTAATGACTTACAGTTCTTTGAAGGGAATGTGGAAAGCATAGTAGGGTGTCTTGTCTGTGTGTTAGGTGAAGTACAGAAGATTTTCCTTATTAATTCTTACCTCTCACTGGCCTTGGGAATCACCATTGAGAAGTCACTCTATCCTGTATTTCACAACCTCATGAACCATCTGCTTTAAGGTGCATTTTTAAGTGTTTCTAACTATAACATTTCTGAATGAACCCTTCAAGTATGCAGTGGGTATCATTTCTGGATATGATATGAAAAGATACTTTCATTTCCCATGAATTTCAAAGAAAAATTAGTACAAGCAGTAATAACCTGAAATCTTCCCCTCCATCTCTCCCAAATGAACTTCTCCCTTATTATATTACAGTGTGCTATATTTTGAGGGAATCTGTGAATTATGAGTAGCACCAGGTCAACAGATAGATGTGTTACATTTAAGGTAGTGTCTTGGGAAGAGTAACACACACACACATGCACACACACATGCACACGCACACACACACAGTGTGCAGGATGTCCCTGAGTAATTCTATTTTGCCCACATCTCCAAAGCCCCCACCCTGCATTGATGTGGACCCCGAGAAAAGGACTATAAGTAGATAGCTAGCAAATGGTTAATAACAGTGAGAACCTTTCCACTAACACTAGAAAAATACAGGTCAAGTTAGAAAAGAATAAATCCTTAAAGAAACACCTCAAATTAGTCCACTGGATAGCTGATTTTATGTAAAATCAGAAACTTCTGTGAGAATAGAAGGCAACTCTGACTTCTTGGTGATCACTCTTGAGGACAATGGCAAGCTTAATGATGAACGCCCAAGAGGCCTACTTCTTGATACCTAGAACTGGGGAATATCAACTTATGTGGAGAAAAGAACTTTAAAGATGGGGTTACATTAAGGTTTTTGAGATGATATGATTATGTAAGCAGTTCCATAGTGCTTAGACCCTTCTAAGAGGGAGTAGGAAGACAACAGAGTAGGCTATAATAGAATGAAAAAGTCAGCACTTAACATAAAAGAACTACTAGTTTAGGTCTACATTCTGCCAAGTAGACTCCAATAAAAGGTAAAAGGTGGAACTTTAAGCAAAGCTCTGAGAAGAGACAGTGCTGCTGAAAATTAAACTTGGGTATAATGAAATTTATTTTGGAATCCTGGCCCTTGGAAATTTACAATAATAAGTTTCATTGTTATAAAGCATTTAGATTGCTCTAAGCTGGGGATTATTTGTTTCAGTGGCAATAGAAACAGTACAAGCATTGTACGGAGAATGATAAAGAGAGTACCTGATAATAGAAGTTAAAGCATTATGAAATTGAGGACACTGTGACCATCATGATGCATAGCAAATACCTACTCCAGTATGTCTTTAAAAATGTTGCCACCAGAACACATCATGTTACCACTATTTCACTCAGGTGACAGCAGACAGAAACCAGAAGGATCCTGTCCCCAGATCTTCCTTGGTTCCTATGTCCTGATGGCTCTGCGGGGGTCCCTCTTGAGCTAGGAATTTGAACAGAAGTGGTGGTCTTGCCTGTGCTTGAAGGTGTGTCAGCACTCCTGGGAGACCAGCTTTCTCCTGTGCCCTGCGGCACAGGATCAGCTTCCCGGCTGCAGAAGGAAACCAGAAGACTGTCCCTCAGTCCCTGTGTCCTGAGGGTTCTGGGTAGGTCCCTCTGAGCAGAGGTGCTTGTATTACCTCCACTTACAGGTCTGTCCACATTCCTGGGAGGCTAACTTTGTCCTGGCACTTTCAGGTTTTTGTTTTTGTTTTTCTTGTCTATTGATGACATCCAAAATTTCAAAAAGTATATTTTATTTGCTTATTTGTTTTGGGTGGTGATACATAAGAAAAATATTCATAGGATTTTGGTACCCTTATGAGATATATAAGGAGGCAATACTAAGAGCTTACTACCTACTCTTTTTTTTTTTTTTTTTTTTTTATGGGACCAATTGGAAATATTTTCCAATCTTCCATGCTTATCCACAATGCTGGATTTGGGAATGTTGATTGGAGTGTTCTTATCCTGAAATTGCAAATTCTTCTGAGATCCTCTGGTCTCTTGCTTTTCACTCTTAGATTTCTGGTTGCCAGTGGTTTTGATACTTTAAGGAATATAGTTATGGGTCCTTAGAGACCTCGGGGTTCTCAAATAACTCCCTAATGATAACATGGTGGAGGGAAAAATTGAGGCTACTTCAATGTTCTTTGTATAGTTAGACCATATAATAAGTATGAGACATAAGAGGATTTTTTCGAATATTCATTATTTTTGATGATTATAAGCTGATTGAAATCTGATTACAAATCAGTTGGTTTTCCAAAGAATTTTATAGTCTTCAAAACTGACAGTTTTCAAAAGAAAGGCACATCCAGCAGGCCAGAGGAGCCTCATGTCTGAAACTGAAAGGAGCCCTGCATAAGCTGCTTGATATGGATACCAATCATCATTTTATCAGTCTTGGGTGACTTACATGACAATGGCAATTTTATGTCTTGGACCTAATAGAGAACTAAAAAGAGGCATGTTCTGGCAATCCCTTTTAGAACTAAATTACAAATACTAGGAAGTTAGACCTGAAGGAAATTTTGTCAATAAATGAAAATAAACACTAAATGAGTGCTCACATAATCTTGAACAACAACAATGCTTATACAAACACAGATAATATCTGTCTATAGTTGCTGTGGTTTTTTTTTTCTTTATTAGTAAAAAAAATGCTATGGCTATGCCTATAATAAGCAACATTTTGGCAGACAAAAAGAAGTAACTCAATATAATTAACTCAGTTGATATTATCTGAAACATAGTGCAAATTTTAAGTTAAAAAAAGAAAAGTAGGACTAGAACATGGCTAAACAATTAAGAACACATACTGCTTTTGCAGAGGAAGAGATCATTTTCCAGCACCCACATCAGGTAGTACATAACCCCATATAATGTTAGCTCCAGAAAACCCTACATCTTCTGACACCAACAAATGCGGTACACACACATGAATGAACATATATACATATACACACACACAAAGACCATACATATATTAATGTAGAAATAGTCATAGAATATTTTCAATGAGCCGGGCAATGGTGGTGCATGCCTTTAATCCCAGCACTTGGGAGGCAGAGACAGATAGATTTCTGAGTTCGAGGCCAGCCTGGTCTACAGAGTGAGTTCCAGGACAGCCAGGGCTATACAGAAAAACCCTGTCTTGAAAAACCAAAAAAATATATATATATTTTAAATGAAAAGGTAAATCTCTATAAATTTTTTTTGTCAAGATGCATAGAAGTAATAGTATTTCATAAACAGTTTTTTTTATCCCAAATAACATGTAATATATTTAATTTTATGTTTTGTACCATGTGACAAATATGCTCATTATCTTAGTGATTAGAAAGCAAGCTCAGGGCAGTGAAGACTACATGGCTACATGGTAGTTACAGGATGTAAACAAAAGGAATAGCCTAAATCCATTTTAATTCTATTTTGTTTCTACCTTAACTTTGATTATCAAAGTTAATAAAGAGTAGTATCTAGCATGAAGTTTAGATAAAAGTTCTGTTTTTCTATTTAGTAAGTTATACATTTTAGTGAAGTATAAGTTTTAATAGAACATAGGTTATGTGCAAGTTTGAGTACAATATTTCAAATTTAGAAAGCAGAAGTAAAACCAGAGAAGACATGACAGATAAAAGCAGTCCTATCTCTGCCATAGAGCTTTTGTTTTAGCAATTCCCATATATATATATATATATATATATATATATATATATATATATATATAAAATCTATCCATCTATGCATCCATTCATCCATCTGTCCATCCATCCATCCATCCTTCCATCCATCTATCCAGCTTTCCTCCATGGTTTCTGCTACAAATTCTTACCTGTATTCTTTTCCTGATTTTCCTCAACAATGGACCTACAAGAATAAGCTAGATAACCCATTCCTCCCATAAGTTGATTTTGGTCAGACTGTCTAATCCCAGTGGCATAAAATATATTAGATATATACTCATTACTTTTCTTGTTGTTGTAGCTAATTTCCTGACAGAAATTGTACAAGGGAGTAGGGTTCATTAGGCTAATTGTGTTATGGATTACAGTCTGTAATGATGGGGGTGGGGCATGGAATTTGGGGCAGCTTGAATGGGAGTGATGGAATCATGTGGGGACTTCTCACATCCTTGAAAATCAAGCAGTAGAGAGCCAGACTGAAACCTAAGTTAAAGCCTTTATTACTTACCCCTAATGTCCTAAAGTCAGCCAGGTAGTCCCTATATTCCAAAGTCCTACAACCTCCCAAGACAATGCCTCCAAGTATTCAAACATGGATGCCTATGGGGAAAAGTTTTACATTAAACTACAGAGAAGTGATAATAACTTTAAAATAATGTGTATGAAGCTGCGGCAAGAATGAAGAAAATGATGTTTCATTATCATGAGTATATATATATAATCACGGTTTTCATCTTACATATAAAGATCATTAATATCAAAGAACAAGAGGCAATGTTTTGGTCTCATAAATGTGAACAATATCGAAGATATAGATAAATATAACCAACACAATTAAGCTTTCTGTTTTGTGTTTAAGTGGTAACACAA
The DNA here is from genome assembly GCA_019843965.1 of Rhynchomys soricoides. NCBI lineage: Eukaryota > Metazoa > Chordata > Mammalia > Rodentia > Muridae > Rhynchomys > Rhynchomys soricoides. The sequence continues at coordinate 371,880 of JADRCH010007258.1, forward strand.
AATACCAAATAAGTTGAATGACACTTCTTTTCTCTGAAAATAGAATATGAAAAGATTCAGCACTATTTTTATTAAACCAGATCCCTGACAAGTGGGACTCTATAGCTCACAATTTCTATCTTGTTTATTAAGTCCAAAGAGAAAGAATGAAGGTGCCTCTATGTAAAATAATGTGATGGGTTAAGAACAGAATAATGGTAGAAATGGACAGCAGGTGTTTGTTCCAATAATAAATTGACTTTCCAAAGAACTTTTTTCACTCACCTAAATAAGATAAAATCTATATTATCTGTATTTCATTAACTCTGTATTATATTATCTGCCATATTATTTAAAACTTTTTGTTTTTTTGTGTTTTTATATATCCTATATATCCCACATATATATGAATTCATGTGTGTGTTTATGAGTTCATTCATAAGTGTGAATGCAGGTAATCATACACCACAGCACATGTATGGTAACAATGCAGGTGTCAGCCTTCACTTTCTACCTTGTTTGAGACAGGGTCGCTTTTGTTCTCTATCATTGTCTACATGGGAATTGGCCCCTGGTTTCTGGTTAGTTCTACTACATCCATGTTTCATTTCTTCACAGGAGTGCTGTGACTGATACAGATCTAACTTTTGTGGTTCTGCTAACTCATACTGACATCTTGTACAACAAGTACTTTTCTTTAATTTTGAAGATGAATTATATACACCAAGATGTTCTTTAAATATGTGTATTGTGAAATGGAAACAAGCAAGAATGAGCTCATCTAGTCAGTCACTAGGAAGTCTCTTCCTCATCCTACCATGTTGGGTTATACATAATTATTTTGTTAAACTTGTATTTAAAAATTTCTTGGCCTCTGGCTTTTAAAAATATTTCCAGATACTTCATTTTCTCCCCTCTCTTCCCTTTGGTATCTTTCTCTGTAGGATCTAACTCTGATGTGAGGCACAATTTGATGACATTAAATTGCGCAGATTAATTATAAAGATGAAGGCTGCCGACAGCCTCTGAGTGCATCCCCATTTGAAAAGCCTTCATTACCTAGCATATTTCAGGCTGAGAATGTTTGAAATCTGTCATAGTTTCAGTAATTGTAGCTTAGCTGGAAGCTTGGCATGATAAGGAACCATTTATAAAATGTGTATTTTCTTTGGCACTCAGACAGAAGCTTGCCAGGCAATACATCTAATTAAGAATGAGAGGAAGGGAGTGATTGTGGTCTGTCATCGTGTATTATCATTACTTGAAGGTACCAAACTTATTGTGACTTTTAAGATCATGGTCTCATAACAGGTTTTATATTTGGAGCAAGAAGTAATTTCTCTTTTATTAGCCCAGGATTTTCATACAGGAACATATCTTATTTTGCAAATAAGGGTCCATTAGTTGCATTCTGTAGATACAACTCTTTGTGTATTATTTAAGCTGCAAGAGGCTTGGCTGCTCTTCTTAGAAACGACCTTTGTCCATTGTTTTAGACCTTGAAATTTGATGCATTGTCTTTTGGGAGCTTAGACAGCTTTATTTAAGTTTAACTTTCTCTGGAGAGGCATAGAGATAATGAAATGCAATTCTTTACTTGAACATAACCATGTACATAACTTCTAGTCCTCCCTGATGCATAAAGCAAATTTGATAAGAGCAATTCAAATATTGTAACAATTAATGGTTTTTTGTTTTGTTTTGTTTTGTTTTTGTTGTTGTTGTTGCTAAGAAACCTATGTCACCAGTTCAGGCATGTGAGGATAACCATTTCTGAGGCCAGATTTTCATCTTGTTATATACACTCCATTTTAAATTTTTTTCTGGTTTATTTTTAGAGGAAATCTTGCTTTAAATGGTTTTGAAAAGAATTATGGAAAAGGAAAAATGAAAGGATTTGGGGGTATACACACAGGAAACACACATTGCATTGTTTAGCTTACATGTGCAGGAGTCTTGGATTATTTAACTTTGTGTGAATCTGCACTGTCTTTAATCACATCATAGAACTATTTTTCTGTATAATTTCTATTTTCATTTCTTTGATAAAGATTATAATCAAAAGCAACCTAGAGAACGAAGGGATAGTTGGGTTACACTTCCAAATCCCAGGTCATCATTCAGGGAAGCCCAGGCATGAACAAAAGCAAAGTAGGAACCCAGAGGCAAGAACTAAAGCATAGACCATGGAGGAATGTTATTTACTGATGTGCTCCCACAGCTTTCTCAGTTTGCTTTCCTATACAAGCCAAAATCACCTGCCTAGGGATGGCACCCCATACATAAGAGAAGGCTTGGCATTCTAATACCAATCATTAACCAAGAATATCTCCTATAGCCTTGCCTATAGGCCCATCTGATAGACGTATTTTATCAACTGGAGTTACCTGTTCCCAGAGGATTCCAGTTTTTGTCATGTTGACACAAAACTGGGTAGAACATCTCCTGAGTGAGTAAATATATTTCTCTGATAGCTGTCATATTTGACACTTTTGTTTCCATCATTACCTTCAAGTTAAGGTGTAACAAAAGCACAAATGAAGATTCTCCCTCCCCATCTATCTTCATCCTGACTTGTCTAACTAAAATTTTTCTCTTCTTGTCCTTAATTGTTAGATTCACATGGCTCATTACTCCCCCTCCCTTTTTCTAAAACATCACAAAATAAACATGTAGCACTAGAATTTTAAATACCTGCCTCGATGCTTTATGTTGTCAAATGAAAGACACAAGCACAGCCCTTATATTTTAATATGCCTTAAATAGCACAACAGATGGGCAACTGCCTACCCTCTAAGCTGTTAGAATCTATCTCCTACCCATAACTCCAAGTAACTACTTAATAATTTCTATATTCCACCTTGGCCGATTTTGACCTAATTGAACAGCCCTCTGGCCATGTTCTCTTGCCTCCTTTTTATGGTGGCTCTGCTTCTTCTTCTTACACTTCTATGGTAGCCTCTTCATCTCTCCTCTTCTTCCTGGTTCCAAGACCAGTGTACTGGCTGGTTTTGTGTGTCAACTTGACACAAGCTGGGGTTATCACAGAGAAAGGAGCTTCAGGTGAGGAAATGCCTCCATGAGCTTCATCTGTAAGGCGTTTTCTCAATTAGTGATCAAGGGGAAAGGGCCCCTTGTGGGTGGTACCATCTGTGGGATGATAATCTTGGGTTCTATAAGAAAGCAAGCTGAGCAAGCCAGGGGAAGTAAGCCAGTAAGTAACATCCCTCATAGCCTCTGCATCAGCTTCTGCCTTGCTTGAGTTCCTGTCCTGACTTCCTTTAGTGATGAATAGCAATGTGGAACAGTAAGAAACCCTTTCTTCCCTAAGTTGCTTCTTGGTCATGATGTTTTGTGCAGGAATAGAAATCCTGCCTAGGACAACCAGCAACCCTAAACCCTGCATATTCTCTCCTCCCCAGCTATTGGCTGCTGGCATCTTTATTTATCAATCAGAATTAACTGGAAGAAGATTCCCAGAATCTACATGGTGATTCTCTAGTTGGGCGGGACCCAATTAGCATTAAAATACAAATAAACTACATAATCATTCTTGAGATTTATACCTTATGGGTTCATTGTCTTCTAGGAATAGGATCGGATTCTAAAGATCAGCACTTGGGAGTCAGTGTCCTGGTGCTCAGTGGAGGGTGGGATGGCTACCTTTGCTCGTGTAGGGTTCATCAATTATTTTTCAGGTAACAAGATATAGAAAAGCACATTTTGTAAATCCTAGCTCATGTGCACACACCTCATTTAGGCTAATAAAACGTCAGAAATTTGGAGACACCTGATCCACTTTAATATGCAGACAAGTATATGGTTTATTCCTCCTCTTCTTATATAAGACTCACCACTCTCTATGGAAACAAATAAAACCTTGCAGAAATATAAGATGGGGCACTTCATTCTTATCTGCCTCCTCTGTGAGATCATGACAGTGATCTTATTTTTTAGATAATTATATTATGAGATATAGTTATCTTAAAATTGTAGCATGTTTTATTTTCAAATCCATACTTTAAAGCAATTTAGGTCATGATAGAGAAATAAACTCAGGTAATCCTTAGAAAGTCTCTATTTGTTGAATGCTATTCCTATCCCTAAAGATAAAGAGGCACAGATTGATTACACAGAGTAGTGAGTGTTTTATTGTTGTTGTTTTGTCTTTTGGTGTTGTTTTTTTAGGCCCAAAACAATCTGAATGCAGATTGTACAAAGAAAAACAACAACAAAACAATTCAAACAAACAAAAAATAACTCTGACATAATACTGTCTTTTTATTTTGCTTTTCCTTATCCTGGGAGCAGGAGGGTCTATATAAGTGCAAAAATGTAGATTTAGTGGAAAATGAGAGGAACAATAAAAAATATAAATGATTCAATACACAAAAGTATTCTCAAGACCCACTTACTTCCTGGGATTCTCTGAGGTTGGAACCATGTTCTCCTTTTTCAAGTTCCTTTTTCACGTTCCTCCTTTTTCTCATGTGATAGACCACTGAGACCAAAAGACAAACAGTGTTACAGAGACTGCCAGTCTGATACCTGCAACTGGCTTCTTCTCTTACTAACAATGATGAGCATGTAGCTTGGCATTTGTACAGCAATTGGATTTATACTACAGATGTATCAAAAACAATGGATGAATTATCTCTTGAGTGAAACAGAGATCACACCTTTTTAGTATTCCTGATCACTTGTTCCTAGGCTTCAGACTCATTTTGGTCTAGAAAATAACCAAAAACAAAGTACAATAAAAACAAATGAACAACAACAACAACAACAACAAATCAAACTCATTGCAGCCAATTGGACAGAATTTAATTTGAATTGTTGGTGGAATAAATGGAGTCACTTCTTTTTTTTTTTTTTTTACAAAGGACAATATTTAATTGGGGCTGGCTTACAGGTTCAGAGGTTCAGTCCATAATCATCAAGGCAGGAGCATGGCATTATCCAAGCAGGCATGGTGTAGACAGAGCTGAGAGTTCTACATCCTCATCTGAAGGCTGCTAGTAGAATACTGACTTCCAGGCAACTAGGATGAGGGTCTTAAAGTCCATGCCCACAGTGACATACCTATTCCAAGAAGACCACACCTCCAAATAGTGCCACTCTCTGGGCCAAGCATATTCAAACCATAACAATAGATAAAACAGAAAACTAAGTAGAGTCCAGAAATCAAGTACTTAGACAAACTATTAAAAATAAGAGGCCAGAGTTATAATCACAGTTAGATTAGATTGAGATTGGAAGCTTAATGGATACTGGAAAAAATGTAAGAAAGAGGTGGTTAACCAACAGAAAGAAGTAACAAAGACCTCCATAGATAGATAACATATTGCTCAATCAACTTTAATTGTTTTTGCATGCCAAAATATGTTACAATGTCAAAACAGAAAGAAAGAAAACAAGAAGCCCAAACAGGAGATGTAACATGATTTGCTGATTCCTTCACATAGGAACAGATCTGAGACTAACTGAGACATGAAAATATCTCCAGCCAGAACTTCATCTACAGAATCCTCAAAACTTACCATGTCTTCCTTTCAAATGGCATAGAAAGAAATTTATATTACAGTTTGGTTATACAGTCCAAACCAACTTATAAAGAAAGACACATGCCTTTCTCCTGTTTACATAAACAGAAGAAAATCATCATAACTGAACTGTGCACATTGCACATCTCATACATCTGTTAATGCAGACATAAATAATACCTGTGAAAGTTATAAATTTATAGATACCAGTGAAGTCAATATAACCCCGGCAAGATTCACCCTTGGGGATGCTGAGGCATGTTTATTTCAGCATCTTGCCTGATTCTTCCTCAGACTGTCTCATAGATGGTTCATCAAAACCTGCTTCCAACACAGCTTAAAAGAAAGCTGCCAACCCCAATTGGCCCAGCACTACAGACTGATCCAGTCAGTACTTCATTTAAGCCTTGAAATTTCTCAACATACAGAGACTAGACAACAAATGCTACATTGAACTTGCTTTTTTTTTAATTTTTATTTATTTATCTATTCTTTTAATTTTAATTTTTTCAATAATTTACATTTCAAATGTTTTCCCCTTTCCAGATCTCTCCTTTGGAGCCTCCCTATTACCTCCCCCCTCCCCTGCCTCTATGGGGGTATTACCCGACCCACCCACCCACTCTCGTCTTCACCCCTTGGCATTCTCCTATCCTGGGGAATCTAATACCCTCATGCCCAAGGGCCTCTCTTCCCCCTGATGGCGAATAAGACCCTCGTCTGCTGCATATGTGGCCAGCACCATGGGTACCTCCATGTGTATTCTTTGGTTGGTGGATCAGTCTCCAGGAGTATCGGAGGGTCAGGCCAGTTGGCACTCTTGCTGCCTCCCTGGGGATGCAAACTCCCTCAGCTCCTTCAGTCCCTTCTCCACATCCTCTATCTGGGACCTCACACTCCGCCCTACTGTTGCTGTAAAGTGACTCTTCAGTATTTCGAACTTTTGGGCTAATAACCACTTAACAGTGAGTATATACAATGTTCATTCTTTTGTGACTCCGTTACCTTGCTCAGGATCATATTTTCAAGATCCATCCATTTGTCTGCGAATTTCATGAAGTCAGTTTTTAATGGCTGAGTAGTATTCCATTGTGTAAATGTACCACATTTTTTGTATTCATTCCTCTGTGGAGGGACATCTGGGTTGTTTCCACCTTCTGGCTACTATAAATATGGCTGCTATGAACATAGTGGAACATGTATCTTTATTATATGTTGGAGCATCTTCTGGGTATATGCCCAGGAGTGGAATAGGTGGGTACTCAGCTATTATTATGTTCATTTTTCTTAGGGTTCGCCAAACTGATTTCCAGAGAGGTTGTATCAACTTACATTCCCACCAGCAATGGAGGAGTGTTCTTCTTTCTCCACATCCTCACCAACATCTGCTGTCACCTGAGTTTTTTTATTTTAGCCATTCTGACTGGTGTGAGGTGAAATATTTTTCCCTGATGACTATGGATGTTGAATATTTCTTTAGGTGTTTCTTGGCCATTCGAGTTTCCTCAGTTGAGAATGCTCTGTTTAGCTCTCTTCACCATTTTTTGATAGGGTTATTTGGATCTCTCTAGTCTAGCTTCTTGAGTTCTTTGTATACATTGGATATTAGCCCTCTATCAGATGTAGGATTGGTAAAGATCTTTTCCCAATCTGTTGGCTGCTGTTTTGTCCTATTTATACTGTCCTTTGCCTTACAGAAGCTTTGTAGTTTTCTGAGATCCCATCTGTCTTAGAGCACAAGCCATTGGTGTTCTGTTCAAGAACTTTCCCCCTGTGCCCATGTGTTCAAGACTCTTCTCCACATTCTCTTCTATTAGTTCAGTGTATCTGGTTTTATGTGGAGGTCCTTGATCTACCTGGACTTGAGCTTTGTACAGGGAGATAGGAATGGATCAATTTGCAGTCTTCTACATGTAGACTGTCAGTTGAACCAGCACCTTTTGTTGAAGATGCTGTCCTTTTCCCACTGTATGGTTTTAGCTCCTTTGTCAAAGACCAAGTGACCATATGTGTATAGGTTCATTTCTTGGTCTTCAATTCTATTCCATTGATCTACCTGCTTGTCACTGTACCAATACCATGCAGTTTTTATCACTACTGCTCTGTCGTACAGCTTGATGTCAGGGAGGCTGATTCCCCCAGATGTCCTTTTATTGCTGAGAATAGTTTTTGCTATCCTGGGTTTTTCGTTATTCCATATGAATTTGAGAATTGCTCTTTCTAAGTCTATAAAGAATTGAGTTGGGGTTTTGATGGGGATTGCATTGAATCTGTATATTGCTTTCAGCAGGATGGCCATTTTAACTATATTAATCCTGCCAATCCATGAGCATTGGAGATCTTTCTATCTTCTGAGGTCTTCTTCGATTTCTTTCTTCAGAGACTTGAAGTTCTTGTCATACAGATCTTTCACTTGTTTGGTTAGAGTAACACCAAGATATTTTACACTGTTTGTGACAATTGTGAAGGGTGTTATTTCCCTAATTTCTTTCTCAGCCTGTTTATCCTTTGAATATAGGGAGGCTACTGATTTGCTTGAGTTAATTTTGTATCCAGCCACTTTGCTGAAGTTGTTTATCAGCTGTAGCAGATCTCTGTTGGATTTTTTTGGGTCACTTAAGTATACCATCATATCATCTGCAAATAGTGATATTTTGATTTCTTCCTTTCCAATTTGTATCCCTTTGACCTCCTTTTGTTGTCTGATTGCTTTAACTAGAACTTCAAGTACAATATTGAATAGATAGGGAGAGAGAGGGCAGCCTTGTCTAGTTTCTGATTTTAGTGGGATTGCTTCGAGTTTCTCTCCATTTAGTTTGATGTTAGCTACTGGTTTGCTGTATATTGCTTTTATTATGTTCAGGTATGCTCCTTGAATTCCTGATCTTTCCAAGACTTTTATCATGAAGGGATGTTGAACTTTGTCAAATGCTTTTTCAGCATCTAATGAAATGACCATGTGGTTTTTTTTCTTTGAATTTGCTTATGTAGTGGATTACATTGATGGGTTTCTGGGTATTGAACCATCCCTGCATCCCTGAGATGAAGCCTACTTGATCATGATGAATGATCATTGTGTTGTGTTCTTGGATTCAGTTTGCAAGAATTTTATTGAGTATTTTTGCACCAATATTCATAAGGGAAATTGGTCTGAATTTTGCTTTTTTTGTTTGGTCTTTCTGGGGTTTTGGTATCAGTGTAACTGTGGCCTCATAGAATGAATTGGGTAGTGTTTCTTCCATTTCTATTTTGTGGAATAGCTTGAAGAGTATTGGTATTAGGTCTTCTTTGAAGGTCTGATAGAATTCTCCACTGAACCCATCTGGTCCTGGGCTTTTTTTAGTTGGGAGACTTTTAATGACTGCTTCTATTTCTTTAGGGATTATGGGTCTGTTTAAATGGTTTATCTTATCTTGATTTAACTTTGGTAATTGGTATCTGTCTAGAAACTTGTCCATTTCCTCCAGATTTTACAATTTTGTTGCTTATAGGCTTTTGTACTAGAGTCTGATGATATTTTTAATTTCCTCAGTCTGTTGTTATATCTCCCTTTTCATCTCTAATTTTATTAATTTGCACACTGTCTCTGTGCCCTCTGGTTAGTCTGGCTAAGGGTCTATCTATCTTGTTGATTTTCTCAAAGAACTACCTCCTGGTTTTTGTTGATTCTTTGTATAGTTCTTTTAGTTTCTACTTGGTTGATTTCAGCCCTTAATTTGATTATTTCCTGCCTTCTACTCCTCTTGGGTGTATTAGCTTCTTTTTGTTCTAGAACTTTCAGTTGTGCCATTAAGCTGTTAGTATATGCTCTCTCCAGTTTCTTTTTGGAGGCATTCAGAGCTATGAGTTTTCCTCTTCACACTGCTTTCATTGTGTCCCATAGGATTGTGTAAGTTGTACTTTCATTTTCTTTAACTTCTAGGAATTCTTTAATTTCTTTCTTTCTTTCTTCCTTGACCATGTTATCATTGAGCAGAGCATTGTTTGGCTTCCATGTGTATGTGGGATTTCTGTTGTTGTTACCATTGAAGACCAATCTTAATCCATAAGGATGTCATAGGAGGCATGGGATTATTTCAATCTTCTTATATCTGTTGAGGTTTGTTTTGTGACCAATTATATGATCAGTTTTGGAGAAGGTACCACGAGGTGCTGAGAAGAAGGTATATTCTTTTGATGTAAGATGAAATGTTCTATAGATATCTGTTAAAACCATTTGTTTCATAGCATCTGTTAGTTTCACTGTGTCTCTGTTTAGTTTATTTTTCCAATATCTGTACATCATTAATAGTGGGATGTTGAAGTCTCCCACTATTATTGTGTGAACTGCAATATGTTCTTTGAGCTTTAGTAGAGTATCTTTTATGAATGTGGGAGCTCTTGCATTCGGGGCATAGATGTTCAGAATTGAGAGTTCTTCTTGGTAGATTTTTCCTTTGATGAGTATGACGTGTCCTTCTTTATCTTTTTTGATGACTTTTGGTTGAAAGTCAATTTTATCTGATATTAGAATGGCTACTCCAGCCTGTTTTGGGGGGCCATTTGCCTGGAAAATTGTTTTCCAGCCCTTTACTCTGAGGCAGTGTTTGTCTTTAACACAGAGGTGTGTTTCCTGGATACAGCAAAATGCTGGGTCCTATTTATGGATCCAGTCTGTCAGTCTATGTCTTTTTATTGGGGAGTTGAGACCATTGATGTAAAGAGATATTAAAGAATAGTGATTGTGGTTTCCTGTTATTTTTTATGTTGTTTGTGTGGTTATCTTCCTTTGAATTTGTTGAAAGATTACTTTCTTGCTTTTTATTGAGTGTAGTTTCCCTCCTTGAGTTGGCGTTTTCCATGTATTATTCTTTGTAGGGCTGGGTTTGTGGAAACATACTGTGCAAATTTGGATTTATCATAGAATATTTTGGTTTCACCATCTATGATTATTGAGAGTTTTGGTGGGTATAGAAGCCTGGACTGGCATTTGTATTCTCTTAGTGTCTGTATGAAATCTGCCCAGGATCTTCTAGCCTTCATAGTCTCTGGTGGAAAATCTTGTATAATTCTGATAGGTCTTCCTTTATATGTTACTTGCCCCTTTTCCCTTACTGTTTTTAATGTGCTTTCCTTGTTTTGTGTATTTTATGTTTTGACTATAATGTGATGGGTGGAATTTCTTTTCTGGTCCAGTCTATTTGGCGTTCTGTAGTCTTCTTGTATATTTATGTTCATCTCTTTCTTTAGGTTAGGGAAGTTTTCTTCTATAATTTTGTTGAAGATATTTATTTACTGGTCCTTTAAGTCAGGAATCTTCACTATCTTCTATACCTATTATCCTCAGGTTCTATCTTCTCATTGCATCCTGTATATCTTGGATGTTTTGGGTTAGGAGCTTTTTGGATTTTGTGTTTTCTTCAACTGTTGTGTCCATTTTTTCTATGGTATCTTTCCACACCTGAGATTCTCTCTTCCACCTCTTGTATTCTGTTGGTGATCCTTGCATCTATGACTCCTGATTTCTTTCCTATTTTCTCTAACTCCAGGGGTTGTCTCCTTTTGTGATTTCTATATTGTTTCTATTTGTGTTTTTAATTCCTGATTGGTTTTGTTCATTTGTTTGATTGTGTTTTCCTGTAATTCTTTAAGGGATTTTTGTGTGTCCTCTTTAAGGGTTTTTAGTTGTTTACCTGTGTTCTCTTGTATTTCTTTAAGGGAGTTATTTATTTCCTTCTTAAAATCTTCTATCATCCTCTTGATATGTTATTTTAAGTCTGAGTCTTCCTTTTCTGATGTGTTGGGGTATCCAGTGCTGGCTGTGGTGCGAGAGCTGGGTTCTGATGAAGCCAAGTAGTCTTGGTTTCTGTTCCTTGTGTTCTTGCCCTTTCCTTTCGCCATCTGGTTATCTCTGGTGTTAGCTGGTCTTCCTCTCTCTGACTGTGACTTGTCTTTCCTACATGTCCAGGTGTCTGTATTCCTTGGAGACCAGTTCTCTTTCTTGGATGTTCCTCAGTCTCTGAGTCTGGAGTCCCCCTTCCGCTGGCTTTTCCACACAAGTGTGCAGCTCCCTTTCTCCCTGCGCTGTTTGGCAATGGAGATCTGGTGGCCCAGGCAGAGGTCTCCCGCCCCCGATGGAAGCCTGCCCACTCTTACCTCCCAGCTGTTCTTCAGTCCCTGCCATGGAGTCACTTCTTTAAAGCTATATTGGCATACTATGGAGTCCACAAAGAAAAGAAATTTTAATTTATTCAGCAATGCTAAATCACACTTTTCTTTTTCTTTTTTTATTTTTGATACTTTATTTACATTTCAAATGTTTTTCCCTTTCCAATTCTCCCCTTTGGAAACTCCCTATCCCATACCCCCTCCCCCTGCCTCTATGAGGGTATTCCCCCACCCACCCACCCACTCCTGTCTTCCCTCCCTGGCATTCCCCTATACTGGGGCATCTAACACTCTCAGACCCAAGGGCTTCTCCTCCCACTGTTGGCCAACAAGACCCTCCTCTGCCACATATGTGGCCAGCACCATGGGTCCCTCCATATGTATGTGTTCTTTGGTTGATGGTGCAGTCTCTGGGAGCACTGGGATGTCTGGCCAGTTGACACTATTGCTGCCACCATGGGACTGCAAACTCTCTCAGTTCCTTCAGTCCCTTCTCCAACTCCTCCATTTGGGACCCCACACTCAGTCCAGCAGTTGCTGTGAATTGAATCATGGGTGTTCCAAACTTTTGGGCTAATATCTGCTTATCAGTCCGTACATACCGTGTTTGTTCTTTTGTGACTGAGTTACCTTACTCAGGATGAAATTTTCAAGTTCCATCCATTTGCCTGCAAATTGCATGAAGTCATTGTTTTTAATAGCTGAGTAGTATTCCACTGTGTAAATGTATCACATTTTCCATATCCATTCCTCTGTTGAGGGATATCTGGGTTGTTTCCAGCTTTTGACTATTATAAATATGGCTGCTACGAACATAGTGGAGCTTGTGTCCTTATTATATGTTAGAATATCTTCTGGGTATATGCCCAAGAGTGGTATAGATGGGTCTTCAGGAAGCATTTACATCACACATTTTTTGAGCTCATCTCTATATTTGCATTAGATACTTGGGTCCACCAAGATATATCTAAACTGAATCTTTTTATTAATTATTTTATTTATTTATATCCCAAATGCTGCCCCCTCCTGGTCCCCCCTTGCAGAGTTCTTCCCCCATCTACTCTCCCTTTCACCTCTGAAGTGATTCCACCCTAGGCATCCCACCCACCCTGGGGCATTAAGTCTCTGAGTTTTGTTTTTGATTTTCGGGGTTTTTTTTTTTTTTGAAATTATTTTAATTTAGAAATAGAAAACCTTATGGTAAGGAGGAAGGAAACAAAAAACACAAAGCATCCATGCAACGTTTTACTACATGAGCTTGTCACCCCCTCATTGGTTCACTTGTCCCATGATAAGAAAGGATTCAGCCACCCACAGTAATGTTATTGATAGGGATATGGATCAGTTTCACAAAGAAGCCATTGAATCCCATGATAGCAAATCCTATAGCTGTGGCTATGGCGATCTTCTGGAATTCTTTTCTGTAGGGTTTGCTACATCTTTTAATCAGCTGAATTGAGTCAACAAACTGCATTACCTGATCCATTTTTGTGGGATGGTGTTTTGAGAGGGTAGAGACATGTAGTTTAGGAGAGAATTGAGCCCCCTCTGAGTTTTAATATAATTTAAAAACTGATGATAATAAAGTTCAATGCTATTTGTCTTCTTTGTATTATTGTCTAAATTTTGATGCTGTAGATTTTAATTTTTTTCTTTTAAGACTAGAATTAAGTATATTTGGGCTTATATAAAAGGAAAGTACATAAGTCTAATTACTATTATCTTGGGCTGTAAATCTGTTACTTATGTGAGTATAGATATCTATCTTGAGAAGCTATTTAGTTATTTGGGGTTGCTTGTACTCTTATAGAGGACCCTAGTTCAGTTCCTAGCTCTCATGTGGGGTAGCTAACTACAGCCTATATTTCTAGACCCAGGGGAACCAGTGCCTGCCCTCTTCTGGTCTCGACAGACACCTACACACACCACACAAACACAAACACACATATATACACTAAAAGTGACTAAAAATAATGACATTCATTTTAATATATGTATTTTCATTATATTTTATCTATTTATATATGAACCAACAAAATTAATATGTATCATTTATTTTCAGGGGGAAAGGACCACTTAAACATACGACTGATGTAATCTATGCAGCTAAAATGATATCAGAGTCAGGATCAAGGATGGATGTTCTTGCTCGGCAGATTGCTAACCAGGTGAGCTACTTATAAATAGACACAGGAAAATCTTTACTGTTTGCTCTTTTCTGCTTAATTATTGACTACAGCAAAGCTGGACGACTTTTTTTTTAATTCTGTTGAATACATTTGGTTCCTATATTTGAGTTTCAAAAATGTATAACATTGTAATTATGCAACTTGTGAGACAATAAACTCTAAGAAAGTAGGATTAGTTTTAGAGAATGTGTATATTGAACTTTAAATATACTTTATTTTAAAATCAGCTTAATCATATTGAAATGAACTAAATTTCTTTTAATTGACTATAATGGCTTTTCCTTGATGTTAGGGAGTACTTCACACATTTTAATCTTCTAAAATGTTTGACATCAATACCTTGAAGCATTATTAGAACAATAAAGATGGCAATTGTAGGAGCTCTTGGGCAGACTGGTGTTTCTGCATACCTTTCATTTCCTTCCCTTGTGTTTTTCACAGATTTTAAAATAAATTTTTTAAGCAGTGCCCATATTATAAAGTTGTCTGAATAGTGAAAAATTAATACTTCAGGCAGGTGTATAATATGAATACATTTACTGTGTATTTATTATCATATTTAACCTCATAGTTAACATTTCACTGTAGAAGTACCACTTTCAATTTGCATATACACCATATTATATCTCCCTTATATACTGAGAGATGCCTTTTAGTATGATTGTTCCTGCCCCATATCTCTATTTGTGTATACTTATTTGTCTGCATCACACAATATTTCTTGAACTTGAGATTAAGTTGAGATGTTGTGACCTTCATTCTGCCATCAACACAGCACAACACTAGTACCAATATTGCATGCAATGCATAGTATATTCCTAAAGGACAGGGTATTGTTATCTACCACAATTCTTAAAGAAATTGAAACTAAAGAAGAGCAAGAAAAGAACAGGATTCCTGAACCTAAGCTCATATGTTATTAATTCCTCTACACTATTCTATGATTTGCCATACACAGATATGTTTACATGTAGATTTAATGCATTCTCATATATGGTGGAATGAACAGAGCTCAACTGTAATATATCTAACAGGGGAAAACCCTGGTGATGTATCCAAAGTCTGCCCCCACTTCCTTGTAACTTTATCAAAACAAGTATGTCTAGGTTGTTGAGTGAGTACCTCCAGTCAATCATGATTACAGTTAAATTTAACTTTTAGTGTTAAATTAATTGACAATGGTAATTAATGAATTACCATTCATCATAAAACTTGGGAACTACTTATGAAATCATTATCACCCATTTAACTAGGACCAGAATAATCTAGAAGAATAATCTAACTTAGATTGGCATTTCCCAAATATTATTGCTGGATTTCCTTGTACTCTATACTGATGGTATGAGCTAAACATTTCCTTATAATGAAACCATACTGGAAATTAAATTCTAGAGCCTTCATTATATCATCAGTACATAGCCCTTAAGAATAATCCTATATGTATCCTGTAACAACATGTGTGCTTTGATGTTGTTTTCTCTCTGAAATTTATTTGAAGTACAGATGTTGATGCTGAATTCAATTGTCCAAATTAATGAGAGCTTCCAACATGAAAGTAAATACCCAAGGGCACCTCAGGAATGAATCAGGACAAATAATGAATATGTGACTACTATGCACTCATCTAGTGATAGCCTGTTCCCTGCTCGAGGGGATGCTCTTCCACTAGTTTCCCACCATTTCTTTGTCATATTTTGCATCTAAGCAATGCCATAGATGCTTTAACAGTGATCATTCACACTCCTTCCATTTCTTCAAAATTGTAACCCTGGGAACCAGGCAAGCAAGATATTCTGAGTATTTTAGGTCATGGGTATATTTCATTAACGGGAATGGAAAAGTAAAGAAAATTTTTCCTTCGTAGCTCCTCACTTGCCTATATGAAAATATGGGAAAAATTCCTTTTTAAGAGCACTCTCATTGGTAGATTTTCCATGTTCTATTTAGGGAGCTGCATACCTATGCACACATGGGAAGCACTGATTTGACTTAGTATTTATCAAAACAATTTTAAAAGGAAGACATTAAGTAGTGTGGGGGTATGTTAGGGAGGTATTAAAGAGGTTTATGTAAGGTAATAGGTAGAAGATATGATAGTGCTTCATGGTGTACATGGGTGAATTTCTCAAGAAGAGAAAAAAATTATAATAAAACATTCCAAATAACTAGATTTCTCTGAATTACCATCGCTGCCACCCTTCTCACATCCTGATTTTGTGTACAAGATGATACATCTCTGTAAGTTTCTGTCAATGCAAGTAATTCATCAATTTACAGATATCTGGGATCAGGGAAGATGGTGCTATTTGGGGTTGTAATCTATATCTTAGAATATGTGTTCTCTGAGAGTTTCCCATGCAAGTCATCATAAAATGTAAAAAAGTAGGTTAGGCCAACTTTTCTGTACTGTTACTAAGGAAGAATTAGTGTAGGTGGACACAGTTTTGCACCTACTTTGTAGAGTATATGGGCTTGAATCCAACTAAACATTAAAACAAACAAAATAGCACATGCATTTGTAAAGATTTTAAGATGCAAACAATACTAGTTTAAACAGATATAAAGAAGTTTAACATGTATTCATTGAGGCATCACAAATATAGCCTCAAAAATTAGATATACAGTGTTAGTCCTCAAGTAGTGTTTCTACTACTGACATTCTGGGGTATTCCATTGTATTCTTATCCATTCTTCTCTGCATTCTATTATTTTAATTTTTTTTTTATTTACTATGTATGCTTGCTGTCTCTGTCAGTGTTCTATTGGTGTAAAGAAGCACCATGACCACAGCAACTCTTATACAGTGAAGCATTTACCGGGAACTTGTTTATCATTTCAGAGGGTTAGGCCACTGTTATCATGGTGGGGAGAATGGCAACACACAGACAGCCATGGTTCTAGGGAAGTAACACACAGAGTTCTTCCTGACTGCAAGCAGGAGTAAAAGAGAGACACTGGGCCTGACTTAAGCTTTTGATACCCCAAAGCTCAAACCCAGTGACACACACTTCCTCCAAAAAGGACATCTATTCCAAGACCAAACCTCCTAATTCCTCTCAAGTAGCAGTGCACTCTAATGACAAACACTGATGTATATGAGCCTATGAAGGCTATTCCTATTCAAACCACTACACATGCATATGAAGGTTTAAGGATAACTTGCAGGAGTTAGTTCTCCTATTCTCCATTATGGATCCTAGGAATTCAAGTCAGGTCACACAATCAGGCTTGGCATCTAATACCCATAACCCACTAATCCAGGCTTATGGTCCTCATGTGAAATAAAAAAGGTATGAAAATAACATTTCAAGTTTTCATAGCTTATGTCTTTATAAAATGTATGTACTTATGGTAAACAAAATAACACTCAATATATTATATGGGTAACTTGTTCTTTGGAAAAATTATTTCTGAAGAAAATGTCTTCTCAGGAGTCAACATGCAAAATATGTAAGTTAACTTAAAAACAATAAAAGATCATTCTCAAATTTGGATGAATAATTCTTTTAACTAGGCTTTTAGTACTATGAAAACAATGCAGATATCTATAAATGTGAATATCTGCGAAATTATGAGACACCATTTCATAGAAATTATAATGCTGAGTGCTTTACATATTGTGAAGATTTGTATATGCTTGGCCTAGGGAGTACCATTATTGAAAGGTGTGGCCTTGTTGTAGTAGGTGTGTCACTGTGAGTGTGGACTTAATACCCTTACCCTAGTTGCTTGGAAGTCAGTCTTCCACTAGGAGCCTTCAGCTCCTCCTGTGCCATGTCTGTCTTGATACTTCCATGTTCCCACCTTGATGATAATGGACTGAAACTCTTAGTCTGTAAGCCAACCCCAATTAAATGTTGTCTGTATAAGACTTGTCTTCATCATGGTGTCTGTTCACAGCCAGTAAAACCCTAACTAATACACATATCTACAAATATTACTGAGAAATAAAAAAATATATATATAGAAAGGTTTTCTACAATGTCAACAAGAATCTTTAACATGTTCTACAGTATTAGAACTTACCACTTACGGTGTTTTTCTTCTTTAGATTAAAAAAATAACAATTTCCAAATAAATAACCAAGATTTTCATCAAATTTTTAAATAAAGGGCAAAAATAGGTCAGACCACCAGGGAATACAGAAGTTCATTTCAAACCCCATACCATTTTCTTAATAGAATTTTAGTCTTATGC
Source organism: Rhynchomys soricoides (assembly GCA_019843965.1). Lineage (NCBI taxonomy): Eukaryota > Metazoa > Chordata > Mammalia > Rodentia > Muridae > Rhynchomys > Rhynchomys soricoides. The sequence continues at coordinate 389,935 of JADRCH010007258.1, forward strand.
CTACTGTTGAGACAGTCTCCTGAAAGAGATTGAATATTTTACTTCAATGTACAAAAAGTGAGAAAATATAGAATTAATTATTCATTTAAAAATCAGTTATCAATTGGAGGAAGCTTCTGGGTTAAGAATGAGGGTACGTGTTGACTTCCCTTCACAGCACTAACCCTCTTTTGGCTTATCCCTGTGTAGGCCATGTGCATACTGCCACAGTCTCTGCAAGTTCACATATGCATCTGTCCAGTTGTGATTCGAAGGTCTTGTTCTCTAGGTATCTTCTACCCATGTTTTCTTAGCCATCTTTCTACCTCCTCGTCTTCAGGTTCTCAGAGCCTTTAGGGAAGTGTTTTGATAGACATTCTATTTAGACTGGAGTGTTTTAAGGGCTCTCACTTTCTGCATATTGCCTGGCTGTGGGTCTTTGTTCTCATTTACTGCAGGAGGAAATGTCTATGATGATTGCAGGGCTAGACCTTCATCTATTGTGTATAGCAAGATGTCATTAGGAGTAATTTTATTGCTATTTCCTTTAGCATAGTGGTAGTATGTGGTTTGATCTCAGGTCCATGCCCTAAGTCTCAGATTCTTGGCTAACCAGGTAATTTGACATGTATTCCATCTTATGGATCTGGCCTTAATTCCAATCAGATAGTAGTTGGTTACTCCTACAACTTTTGTGCCAATATTGCACAAACATATTTTGCAGGCAAGATGCTATTGTAAGTGGAGGGGTTTGTGGCTGGACTGGTGACTATATCATGAGGACCACCTTCCAAGACCATGAAACATTAGTTGTGAAGACTTTCCATAGGCCCTATCTCAATTTCTCATCAGTGACAAGGTCTTGCCATCAGTTTGTGGCAATCAGTTTATCTAGAGTTGTGAGTTCTGTGGGACCTCTTTGACCAAAAATTTGATTAGATTTATAACAGTTCCAGCTCTGGAAGTTTTGTTTGGTAGCAAGAATTGTTTAGTCAGTGTTTTGTCTCTTTTGTTATTTGGTGACTCCATATACATTTCTTTCATATATGTATATATTTGAAGAAGATACTATGTTATTAGGTTTCCCTTGGACCGCTCAAATGGTTCTTAATTTTACTTGTCTTTCCCTTTATTTTGTCTCTTCTCCTTTTCTTCCCTCTACCTATTTGATCCTCCCAATTCAGTTCCCCATCCTTCCTACACCCATCCATTCATAACTATTTATTCTATTTCTCACTACTAGAGAAATCCTTCACTTTCCTATATTCCCTTACTCCATACCTAACCTCAGTGGTTATATGTATTATAGCCATCTTATTGATGACTATGGCTATTATCCATATATAAGCAAATACATACCACATTTGTTTTTTGAGTTCTAGGTTACTTCATTTATTATTATTATTATTATTATTATTATTATTATTATTATTATTATTATTATTATTTTGCAGCTCCATCCATTTACCTAAAAAATTTGTACTAAATTTGCCACCAAATGAAGCATCCAGAGCTGGGAATGTGATAAACCTGATTGAATTTTTGCTTAAAGGTGTTCCACAGAACCCACACCTCTTAGACAACCAGGCTACTGTTTGACTTCACAAACCTATCTCCACTTGCATCAGTGTCTCATGGATATACAATCCATACTTAAGGGAAGTCCATATGGCAACATCAATGAACTCAAAAGTATTTTGGAGAATTTTATCTCAAAATGGGCATTTTTAACCTTCCAGAAATTTTTCTTATTTTTATGGTTTCTGATCTTGTCTTTATGGGTTGTCTATATGTATAAGAGTATTTGTGTGTGTGTGTGTGTTTGTGTGTGTGAGAGAGAGAGAGAGAGAGAGAGAAAGAGAGAGAGAGAGAGAGAGAGAGAGAGAGAGAGAGAGGGAGGGTGGGAATATGGAGAGGATCTGGGAAGAGTTGGAGGAAGGGAAATACAATCTGAACACGATGTTTAAGCCTGTTTAAAAATTAAGTGGTGTTTTGCTACTTACTATTTTCATTGATGCCCACAAGAAGAATGTCATAGTTTCTGGACCACAGAGGTAGGAATGAAGGATCCACCATGTTTAAATTCCATCTCTGCTACTCTGTGCTTATATTTCTGCACTTGTTGAGGATTGTTGTGGAACCAGCCTTGTGGATTTATGTAATTCCCTGAATATTTATACATGAATACACATACATGACAGATGAAACCCAACCTATGCCAGAACTGCCAATGAATATGGCCATAAATAAAGAAGAAAGAAAAGGTTCTTTAAGAAACAAAATCAAAGTTATCTAGAAGGAACTCTATACAGAAGACATGATTGTTCAACCATATGAATGAATTAGAAAAAAACTAAACCCCAAACTTTACTATTTTTGAAGCTAAGCTTGTAAATCTGCAAAATGACATTACCTAGATCTGATTGATATATTCTTATGGATACTAAGCATTGCACATTTGAAAGACTAGGTATGGTGCCTCCCTGGCAGAAAGTACCTAGTGAGCATGCACTTTCTGTCAGGAGGAAACAATTGAGGATGCACCTGTCTTCAGTTTCAAAGTTAGATCATTGGGTGTGAAGAAAGCCCTAAATTACTGAAAGCAGCATCTTGCTGGCAATAAAAACTATATGAAAATTAACTCCTGTCTTTATTCTTCTCCTTTACCCGGCCTTTTGTTTTTTCCTGCTTTATTTTATTGAACTACAATGTAATCTTCATTAACAGGTTTGTAGACCATTGTTAGTTAATTCTTTATTCAAAATATAAGAAATACCAGATGCAGACACCCACAGCCAAACAGTAGATGAAGCTTGGAGACTCTTATAGAAGAATAGAAAAAATGATTGTGGCTCCAAAGAGGATAGGAAATCGATAGGAAGACCAACAGAATCAACTAACCTGGAGCCTTGGAAATCATAGAGTCTGAGCCACCATCCAATGAACATACACAGACTGGACCTAGGCCTTCCCTCACATATGTAGCAAATGTGCAGCTTGGTTTTCATGTGAGTCCTGAACAACAAGAAAGGGGCTTCCCAAAAGCTATTGCCTGTACATGGGATGTGTTCTAGCTGGGCTGCCTTGTCTGGCCTCAGTGAGAAAGGAAGCACCCAGCCTCTCAGAGACTTGAAGCACCAGGGTGGAAGAATATCAAGGGAGGTTCTACTTGCTCAGAGGAGAAGGGGAGGGACGATGGGGACGAATTGCGGGAAAGAGTGACCCAGAGAGGGGCAGTGAGCAGGATGTAAAGTAAAGAAGTGGGAAAAAAAGAACCACCAACCATCATAACTTCTTTTCCCATCATATTTAATGTCTTTCTTGCCGATGGTCATGTGTTCACCAAGCAATGCATGTGTCACTTCTGTCAGTAGGTGAAAATGTTTCTACAATGTTTCTATTTGCTTCCTTTATTGAGTATCATGGACTTTGAGTACAAGTTCCCAAGTCATCATGTGCACCTGACTTGGAGATATGTAGATCAAATCATTTAACAATATGAAATGGAATAGATTTCTCAGGAATTTCTCTGTCATGCCTCATCTTAGTTCTAAATTAGTCACCCCTTTATACATATGAGTCCTGTATCTACCAATTCAGTGTGCTCCAATTAAATTTTGTATATGTAGCCATTTGAAGGTATAAGTGTACTATCATTTCCTGCATACCATTATTTTCCAAGCAATACAATACAATACAATGCAATTCATATACAATTAACTTTGTATTAATTATTTATATGCAATATAGATATATTTAAATCTTACCAGGAGGGTTTTTAGGTTATGCACAAATACATTTATTTACTCATAATGTTGGTGGCAGGACTCACATGCCACAATGTACATGTGGAGGTCAGAGAATAATTTACAGGAGTCTGATCTCTTCTTCTACATTGTAAGTTCTAAGAATGGAACTCTGGTTGTAAGATTTGGTTACGAGTGCCCTTGATATTGAGCCATCTCACTGGTGGCTGTTCAGCCGACCTTTTAACTCATAAATTTATATTATTTGATTTAAAGATTTTAAACATCTTATAATTATGGAAATAATGTGTATTTATTTCAATGTTGATGAAAAATATGAAGAAAGTGAAGACTACTGACTGTATCATATCCATAGATCATTTCCATAGATTTCCTTTTCAGACTGTTTCATTTAAATCCATATATTTAAATACAGTTTAGTTGAAGTGATGTTTGGAAATTTTAAAGTCTGAGGTTTTAACCTTTAACCATTGAGAATTTGTCTTCTCTATTGTTTGAAAATATGTTAAAATGTTTTATTGTCTATTATTTTGTTTTTCCATGTTTGTCTATGTAAGTAAAGGTCATAAGTCTGTGGGTTCCTGTAGAAACCAGAAAAGGGTATTGCAACTCTTGAAACTGGGAGATGCAGGTTGTTGTGACCTGCCTGGCATAGGTTCCAAGGCCTGAACTGGGATTCTCTACAAGAGCAGCAAGCACTCTTAACCACTGAGATATCCTTCCAGCCCTTAAAAATAATTTGAAACAATGCAGTGCCACAGTATGCAGACAAATATTCATATTTCTTCTTAAGACTACTTTGCATTATTTCAATTTTTTGTTTACATTTTCAGTGCTGTAGCAAAAAAATGAAACCCATAAACAAAGAATTTTCTTTGTTTATGGGTTTCATTTTTTATGTCTATGTTCGTATGAAATGTTACTAGTAATAAAATTAAGGTAAGGAAACTACTTCCTAAGCATGTAATGTCATGTGGGAGGCAGTACAAGGACTCACCGTTATCCTGAGTTAGTTTTCCTATTACGGTGAAACATGAAATTGATTCCGTAGGAGTTCCTTATAGAAAATAAAGCACCAAGGGGGACTGATATTGTAAAGGAGGTTTGTGACATCCTTAAGCCCTATAATTTTCTGCTTCTTCCCAGCACTGCATCTGCAGATGCAATCTCAAGTAAAAACAATTCCCTTTCTCTGTACCAGCTAAGAACATTTAAAGCATTATAAGGAATAATCTTATAGTGATTCTGGGTGATAGGGCAATTTCTTATTACTATTTTTTTTATATCACTCAAAAACATCATCTGAAGGCTGCTAAAATTCATGATTTGAAGGTGGCTCATTATGAATTTCTTCAGATCTATAAATTCCTATAACAAGTACTTTGCATTAACTCAGTGATTACCACTGGAGAAAAAAGAAACTGTTTCAACAGGAGATTTCCAAGGAAGGATATGGGACTATACTTGAGCTGGCATGAGAAATGGGGCTTGAGAAAAATTGCTGCCCTGTAAGGTATCTGTGTCTTGCGTACTGCCCACTCTGATTTGTCTCTTATTTTTTTTCCTGTTTCTATTTTTATCTCTGATACATTTGCAGTGTCCAGATCCACCATGCAAACAGGACTTGCTGGCTTACCTAGAACAGATTAAATTCTACTCCCACCAGCTGAAAATCTGCAGTCAAGTTAAAGCAGAGATCCAAAACCTGGGGGGAGAGCTCATCGTATCAGCTGTGAGTACTGTCTGTCATTTCCAATGTTACACACAAAAGACACTAGAAACAGAGCATGGGGCAGCTCAGTACTTCTCTCAGATGAATTTGACATAGGACAAACCCCATCAGAGTTAGTATGAAGTACATGTAATTAAACAGGAAAGAACACTTTCCAGGTTTTATATCTATATCTATATCTATATCTATATCTATATCTATATCTATATCTATATCTATCTATCTATCTATCTATCTATCTATGTATATATCCATGTGTGTGTGTGTTTGTGTGTGTGTGATTGTGTGTGCATATATATATTTTTTTTTCAGAGATTAAAGAATATATCAGTTTTTGGATACTATCTTGATAAGAAATTCATGGTTATATGGAACGGTTTTCAAGCCTTATAATGTGTACAGTGAGAACTCTAAAAATAAGTTCTATAAAATTTTAAAATAAGGAAATAAAATATACTTCAATTATTTTATTACTATTTATTAGTCTTCATTTTCTTCATATTTAGTTTTATAACTCAAAAATTCCAATCCTGAAATTAAAAAAATCCATATATAATTTTTGAAATAGTGTATTATAAATATTTTTGGTCAAAGGAACTTCCATAAAATCTTTGGTGGCCTTGAATTTCAATCAACTTTTAAATTTCCATGGTAGAAATAATGTCCGGTGGTTTGTGCTCATATTTTTTTTTCCTGTGTTTTTTTTTTTTTTATTTTTAATTGTGGATATTTACTTTATATACATTTCAAATGTTTTCCCCTTTGGAAATGCACTATTGCATTCCCCCTCCCCCTGCCTCTATGAGGGTACTCCCTACCCACCCACCCACTCCCGTCTTCCCTCCCTAGCATCTAACATCCTCAGGCGCAAGGGCCTCTCCTCCCACTGATGGCCAACAATGCCCTCCTCTGCCACATATGAGGCCAGCATCATGGGTCCCTCCATGGGTATTCTTTGGTTGGTGGTTGAGTCTCCAGGAGCTCCAGGAGGTTTGGCCAGTTGACACTGTTGCTCCTTCCATGGGGCTGCAAACCCTCTCAGTTCCTTCAGTCCCTTCTCCATCTCCTCCATCCAGGACCCCACACTCAGTCCAATAGTTGCCTGCAAGCATCCATCTCTGTATTTGTCAGGCTCTGCTTCTATCAGAAAGCACTTCCCAGCATCCACAAGAACGTCTGGGTTTGGTGGCTATATATGGGATGTATCCCCAGATGGGGCAGTCTCTGGATGGCCTTTTCTTGAGACTCTGCTCCACACTTTGTCTCAATATTTCCTCCTCTGAGTATTTTGTTCACCCTTCTGAGAAACACTGGAACATCCAGATTTTGGTCTTCCATCTTCTTATGCTTCATATGGACTGTGAATTGAATCTTGTGTATTCCGAACTTTTGGGCTAATATCCACTTATCAGTGAGTACATACCATGTTTGTTCTTTTGTGATTGAGTTACCTATCTCAGGATGATATTTTCCAGTTCCATCCATTTGCCTGTGAATTTCATGAAGTCATTGTTTTTAATAGCTGAGTAGTATTCCACTGGGTAAATGTACCACATTTTCTGTATCTGTTTCTCCATTGAGGGACATCTGGGTGGTTTGCAGCTTCTGGCTATTAAAAATGTGGCTGCTATGAACATAGTGGAGCATGTTGGAGCCCAGGAGTGGTATAGCTGGGTACACAGGTAGTACTATGTCCAATTTTCAGAGGATCCACCAAACTGAATTCCAGAGTGGTTGTACCAGTTTACAATCCCACCAGCAATGGAGGAGTTTTCCTCTTTATCCACATCCTCACCAGCATCTGCTGTCACCTGAGATTTTGATCTTAGCCATTCTGACTGATGTGAGGTAGAACCTCAGGGTTGTTTTGATTTGAATTTCCCTGATGACTAAGAATATTGAACATTTCTTTAGGTGCTTCTCAGCCCTAAGAGTTTCCTCAGTTGAGAATTCTGTTTAGCTCTGATCCCTATTTTTTTTTAGTAGGGTTATTTGGACCTCTGGAGCTTATCTTCTTGAGTTCTTTGTATATATTGGATATTAGCCCTCTATCAGATGTATCTTCCCAACCTGTTGGTTGCCATTTTGTCCTTATTGACAGTGTCCTTATAGGAGCTTTGCAGTTTTATGAGGTCTCATTTGACGATCTTAGAGCAAAAGCCATTGATGTTCTGTTCAGGAACTTTCCCCCGTGTCCATATATTTGAGAATTTTTCCCACTTTCTCTTCTATTAAATTCAGTGTATCTGGTTTTATGTGGAGGTCCTTGATCCACTTGGACTTGAGCTTTGTACAGGGAGATAGGAATAGATCAATTTGCATTCTTCTACATGTTGACCGCCAGTTGATCCAGCACCATTTGATGAAAATGCTGTCTTTTTTTCCATTGGATGGTTTTAGCTCCTTTGTCAAAGATCAAGTGACCATAAGTGTGTGGGTTCATTTTTGGGTCTTCAATTTCTATTCCATTGATCTACCTGCCTGTCACTGTACCAATACCATGCAGTTTTTATCACTACTGCTCTGTAGTACAGCTTGAGGTCAGGGATGCTGATTCTCCCAGAAGTCCTTTTATTGTTGAGAATAGTTTTTTGCTATCCTGGGTTTTTTGTTATTCCAAATGAATTTGAGAATTGCTCTTTCTAAGTCTTTGAAGAATTGAGTTGGAATTTTGATGAGGATTGCATTGAATCTATAAATTGCTTTCAGCAAGATGGCCATTTTTACCATATTAATCCTGGCAATCCATGAGCATGGGACATCCTTCCATTTTCTGAGGTCTTCTTTGATTTCTTTCTACAGAGACTAGAAATTCTTGTCACATAGATCTTTCACTTGTTTGGTTAGAGTCACACCAAGATACTTTATATTGTTTGTGACAATTGTGAAAAGTGTCATTTCCCTAATTTCTTTCTTAGCCTGTTTGTCTTTTGAGTAGGGAAAAGCTACTGATTTGTTTGAGTTAATTTTATATCTGGCCACATTGCAGAAGTTGATTATCAGCTGTAGCAGTCGTCTGACGGAGTTTTTTGGGTCACTTAAGTATACAATCATATCATCTGCAAATAGTGATATTTTGTTTTGTTCCTTTCCAATTTATATCCATTTGACCTCCTTTTGTTGTCTAATTGCTCTAGCTAGAACTTCAAGTATTATATTGATTAGATGAGGAGCGAGTGGACAGCCCTGTCTATTTCCTGATTTTAGTGGGAATGCTTCAATTTTCTCCTCATTCAGTTTGATGTTGGCTCCTGGCTGGCTGTATATTGTTTTTAGTATGTTTATGTATGGGCTTTGATTTCCTGATCTTTCCAAGACTTTTATCATGAAGGGATGTTGAACTTTGTCAAATGCTTTTTCAGCATCTAAGGAAATGACCATATGGTTTTTTTCTTTGAGTTTGTTTATGTAGTGGATTACATTGATGGATTTTAAGGTATTGAACCATCCTTACATCCCTGGAATGATGCCTACTTGAGTATGGTGAAAGATCATTTCGATGTGTCCTTGGATTCAGTTTTACAAGAATTTTATTGAGTATTTTTGCATCGATATTCATAAGGGAAATTGGTCTGAAGTTTTCTTTTTTGTTGGGTCTTTGTGAGGTTTTAGTACAAGTGTAACTGTGGCCTCATAGAATGAATTGGGTATTGTTCCTTCTGTTTCTATTTTGTGGAAGAGTTTGAAGAGTATTGGTATCAGGTCTTCTTTGAAGGTCTTATAAAATTCTGCACTAAACCCATCTGGTCCTGCGGATTTTTTTTGTTGGGAGACTTTTAATGACTGCTTCTATTGCTTTAGGGGTTATGGGACTGTTTTGATGGTTTATCTGATCCTGATTTAACTTTGGTATTTAGTATCTGTCTAGAAACTTGTCCATTTCCTCCAGATTTTCCAATTTTGTTGAGTATAGGCTTTTGTAGTAGGATCTGTTGATTTTTTTGAATTTGCTCAGAATCTGTTGTTATATCTCCCGTTTCATTTCTAATTTTGTTAATTTGGATACTGTCTCTGTGCCCTCTGGTTATTCTGGCTAAGGGTTTATCTATCTTGTTGATTTTCTCAAAGGACCAGCTCCTGATTTTGTTGATTCTTTGTATAGTTCTTTTAGTTCCTACTTAGTTGATTTCAGCCGTTAATTTGATTATTTCCTGCCTTCCCTCTTGGATGTATTAACTTCTTTTTGTTCTAGAGATTTCAGGTGGGCTGTTAAGCTGCTAGTGTATGCTCTCTCCAGTCCTTTTTTGGAGTCACTCAGACCTTTCAGTTTTCCTCTTAGCACTGCTTTCATTGTGTCCCATAAGTTTGGGTATGTTGTACTTTCCTTTTCATTAAATTCTAGGAAGTCTTTAATTTTTTCTTTATTTCTTCCTTGACCAAGTTATCATTGAGTAGAGTGTTGTTCAGCTTCCAAGTATATGTGGGCTTTCTCTTGTTGTTGTTGTTCCCATTGAAATTCAGCCTTAATCTGTAGTGTTCTGATGGGAGGCATGGAATTATTTCATTCGTCTTATATCTATTGAGGTTTGTTCTGTGACAAATTATATGATCAATTTTGGAGAAAGATCCATGAGGTTCTGAGAAGGTATATTCTTTTGATTTAGGGTGAAATGTTCTATAGGTATCTGTTAAATCCATTTGGTCCATAGCATCTGTTAGTTTCACTCTGTCTCTGTTTAGTTTGTGTTTCCAAGATTTGTCCATTGATGACAGTGGGGTGTTGAAGTCTCCCACTCTTACTGTATGAGGTACAATGTGTGCTTTCAGCTTTAGTAAAGTTTCTGAGTATGGGTGCCCTTTCATTTGTAGCATAGATGTTCAGAACTGAGAGTTCTTCTTGGTAGACTTTTCCTTTGATGAGTATGAAGTGTCCTTCCTTATCTTCTTTGATGACTTTTGGTTGAAAGTCAATTTTATTCTATATTAGAATGGCTACTCCAGCTTGTTTCTTGGGACCATTTGCTTGAAAATTTGTGTTCCAGCCCTTTAGTGTTTGTCTTTTTCACTGAGGTGTGTTTCCTCTATGCAGCAAAATGCTGGGTACTGTTTATGTATCCAGTCTGTTAGTCTATTCTTTTTATTGGCGAATTGAGTCCATTGATGTTAAGAGATATTAAGGAATAATGATTGTTGCTTCTTATTAGTTTTGATGCCATCTTCTATTGGATTTGTTCCAAGAAGATTACGTTCATGGTTTTTCTAGGGTGCTGTGTTCTGTGTGTTCATGTTTTCTGTCTATTAATCTTTATAGGGCTGGGTTTGTGGAAAGATACTGTGTAAATTTTGTTTTGTCATAAAATATCTTGGTTTCACCAACTAAGGTAATTGAGAATTTTGCTGCATATAGCAGCCTGGGTGGCAGTTTTGTTCTCTTAGGGTCTAGATGAGATCTGCCCCAGATCTTCTAGCTTTCATAATCTCTGGTCAGAAGTCTGTTGTGATTCTATTAGGTCTGCCTTTATGTGTTACTTGACATTTTTCCCTTACTGCTTTTAATATTCATTCCTTATTTTGTGTATTTGGTGTTTTGACTATTATGTGACAGGAGGAATTTCTTTCCTGGTCCAATCTATTTAGAGTTCTGTAGGCTTCTTGAATGTTTAGATGCATCTCTTTCTTTAGGTTAGGGAAATTTTCTTCTGTAATTTTGTTGAAGATATTTATTGGCCATTTAAGTTGGGAATCTTCACTCTATTCTATATCTATTATCCTTAGATTTGGTCTTCTCAATGTGTCCTGGATATCTTGGATGTTTTGGGTTAGGAGCTTTAAGCATTTTCTTTTTGACTCTTGTGTCAATGTTTTCTATGTTATCTTCTGCACCTGAGATTCTCTCTTCCATCTCTTGTATTCTGTTGGTGATGCTTGCATCTATTACTCCTGATCTCTTACCTAGGTTTTCTATCTCCAGGGTTGTCTCCCTTTGTGGTTTCTTTATGGTTTCTATCCATTTTTAGATCCTGGATGGTTTTGTTCCTTTCCTTCGACTGTTTGATTTTGTTTTCCTGTAACTCTTTAATGGATTTTTTGTTTCTTCATTAAGGGCTTCTAGTTGTTTACCTGTGTTCTCTTGTATTTCTTTAAGGGAGTTATTTATTTCATTCTTAATGTCTTCTATCATCATCATGAGATATGATTTTAATCCCAAGTCTTGCTTTTCTGGTATGTTGGGGTATCCAGGGCTCATTGTGGTGGGAGAACTTGGTTCTGATAATGCCAAGTAGCCTTGGTTTCTGTTTCTTATGTTCTTGCCCTTGCCTTTTGCTGTCTGGTCATCTCTGGTGTTAGCTGGTCTTACTCTCTCTGACTGTGGCTTGTCCTTCCTGAAAGCCTAGGTGTCAATACTCATTGGAGTCCATCTCTCTCTGAGAGGAATTTGGGTTTGGAGTGCTGTGGTACAGGGTCAGCTCTTGGGTGCAAACAGAAACCAGAATGCTCCTGTCCCCAGATCTTCCTTGGTTCCTGTGTTGTGATGACTCTACGAGGGTCTCTCTTGAGCCAGGAATTTGAACAGAAGTGGCGGTCTTGCCTGTGCTTGAAGGTGTATCAGCATTCCTGGGAGACCAGCTCTCTCATGGCACTATTTGGGTATGGAGCCCTGTGTCACAGGATCAGACCCCCAACCCCACTGCAGAAGAAAATGAGAAGTTGCCCCCCAGCCCCTGTGTTCTGAGGGTTTTGAGTGCATCCCTCTGAGCAGAGGTGCTGGTCTTACCCATGCTCACAGGACTGTCCACACTCCTGGGAGGCTAGCTTTGTCCTGGCACTATTTGGGTATGGAGCCTTGTCGTACACACTCAGGTCCCCGGCCACAGATGGAAACAAGAAGTCTCTTGTCCAGGCTGCTCTTCATTCCCGTTTCCCTGAGAGTCCCCGGAGGGGTTCCTCTGAGCAGAAGTGCTGGTCTTACCTCTGCTCACAGGCTTGTCCACAGTCCTGGGATGCTAGCTTTCTCCCTGCTTTATTTGGGTATTTTGGCACATGCCACAGGTGCAAACTGGAAGGCTCCTGTCCCAGGCTGCTCCTCAATCCCTGTGTCCTGAGGGTTCCTGGTGGGTCCCTCTGAGCAGAAGTGCTGGTGTTACCTCCACTCACAGGCTTGTCCACACTCCCAGGATGGTAGATTTCTCCCAGTTATATTTATGTATGGAGCCGTGTGGCACAGGCTCAGGTCCCTAGCCACATATCTGTGTTTATCTTTTAATAACATTAGATCATTTCTCCAGAGCAGACGCAGTAATAAAATAATATTTGATGTCTATATTGGATTCAGTTATCAGTGACTTTGAGAAGGACATGTACCAAGATTATAAATTTAAGTTAAAGCATAGTGAACATTTTAGGAATCCACATTGCTAGAACACCGTTTAAAAAACTGTTCCTCATATATTAACCTCATCTCATCCTTCTACATCTTTGCATTGAACTTTCTCTTAATGTATTGATGTCCTTGAAGTAAATGCAGTTACAAAAGAAACAAAGGTTATCATTGGAGGCAGAGAGAGAAAACTAATCATTATTGATTATCTATCTCTAACCTGAGTTTAAGCTCAATCATTACAATCACATTCCAGGGTGACATTCATTTGATTGTTTTGTTTTCTTTAATAGCTGAATCAATGGATTCAGAAAGGTTAAGTAGCTTCTTTGGGGTCATAAAGTAAATGTCAAAGTTGGGGTTTCCTGTCAAGAGAACTTATTTTTTCCTTCTGTTACTCATCATTGAATATGGGAGGAAACTGAGGCTTGTAGAACAAGAATGAATGATTCAGAAAGAATTGGTAGAATTCTGCCTGCTTTTTGTTCTAGTAAAGGTCAGAGGCAAAAATAAAGATTTATTTCCTTGATATACAGATTTTAGAATATCATGCAGACTAATATCAATGTTGATATTCTTTTATTTTTCAAAGAAAATATATTTTATTAAATCCAAAGACATATAAGCTGTATTTGCATATCTAAGTAGAAATATACACATATTCATGGGTACTCACTTATAGGCTAGAGAAAATAATGCAGATTTTTTTGGTGTAATTATATAATGATTAACCAACTCTGCTTTGCAAACATCATAAGTAGAAACTTAATTTAATTCATGTAACCCACCAAACAGTGTAACTTAGTCTACATGAAACATGATGAGAACATACATGTTTATATGCTGTACAAATTTTTAAGCACAATGTGTTTTACAATGTGTGGAATATTTTACATAAGATGTTGAATAACAATATCAAGTTAAGGAAATACTGTATTCAGACTTTGACTCTTGTCCAGCCCATGAAGGCAATGTTGACAACAGTAATACTGTTATTATGTTACATACTGTACATTGCTATTATAGAAAAAGATCTGGATTCAATATTTAGTATTTGGTTTTTACTGACTGTTGTGTTAACTGCTCAATCTTTAATGAACATTAAAAAATTATAGGGTAGATCATTGAAAGTCAATGACTATTTTCATGAGCATATTACATAGGTATATTAAGCTATCTGTGCTCCATTTCTGAATTATTAGACATCCAGTCTTTTTCTTTCCTCATTCAATATTTCACACAGTCATCATCTTTTTAAGGTCTAAGTTCACACAAATATTATTTTCCAAATATATGCAATTGCATATCTTACCCAGAGAAAACCTTTCAAAATATGTGATGCATGTCTGCAAGTCCAGTCTTGACATAGCTATTAAAATACATGACTTCTATACTCGTAAATAAATGTCACATTTAGCATGCTCAGAGAAGATTCCTCTGGTAACAAAGGGGAACTAATACATAAACCCACAGCTAGGCATTGTGCTGAGAGGGAAAGATCTTGGAACAGTCAGCCCTAAATGGGATGTCTCCATCAAATCCCTCCCCTCACAGCTCAGGGAACTATGCAAAAGAGAAGGTAGAAAGAGTGTAAGAGCCACAGCCTGGTAGAGAACACCTAGCAAACAAGGATCTCTAAATGAACATGAGCAAAATCCTATGAACTGACAGAGACTGAAACAGAATACATGGTGACCACACAGGTCTGCACCAGGTCCTCTGTGTCAATATTAGGGCTCCCAGTTTAGTGTTCTAATGAGAGTTCTAAGTGTGCAAATGAGTGGATTTCTGATTTTTGTGCCTTCTCTTGGGCTCTTTTTCTTCTGTTGGTTGGTCCCACCCAACTTTCATGGCTTTCTCTTTTAGTATTTTTTATCATATTAAGAAAAATGACTGAATGCAAACCTAGCCACTAGGGACAACTGAACTGTCATTTATACCTCCTGGGAGTGGGAAAACAGTTTTCTCCAATGTAGTGATGATTCACACACACACATACACACACACACACACACACACACACACACACGCACACACACAGGCCTCATGTTCTTGAGTAGTCAATCAACATATAATGGACTCCATAGAATTATGTATGGTTTTATTTGGTTGTAGTTAGTGGGGGTTTTTGGGGGGAGTTCTTTTAGGGAGATGATATTTTATTTTGCTTCTGTTTTGTTTTGTGTTTTTAATTCTGAGGTGTTGGTTGTTGTATTGTGTTTTTGTTTCTTTTTTAGAGAAAGTATTTAAAGGGAGAGCAGAAAGAGGGAAAAAGATCTGGAAGGACTTTAGGGAAGGGAGAATATGTTCAAAATATATTTATATTTAAAAACTGTTTTCAATAAGAAAATATATTTTTTAAATAGTGCTATTCATTGTCCATCCAAAAATGCATTCTCCTTGAGCTATATAAATGGCATTATATTCACCATTGTTCAATGTGCTGATTCAAATTCAATAACCACATATTGTATAGACAGAATGGGCAGAATCCTTTTAAAATCTGGGATTTACCATTTAAAAGTGGAGTCGTTATGTGTTCATGTATTATTATGAACCCAACGCTATTTGTTATCATTTTGCTCATAATTCTCCATTAGAAAAATAAATCCACCAGAAGAAAGCATGCCCCCTTTTACATTCTCGACATCTGCCTTCAGGTAGACCTGGAAAGCTTTCAAAGTACATTTCATTTTTGTGCACCAAACTATATACTTGTTTGAATATTTCAGTGACCCTATATTTACCATCTTCCTTTCTTCATTTTTTCTTTTATGTCTGTCTTTTCTTTTTCTTCTTAAAATTGAAAAACTAAACTGTTATGAGATTTCTCAACCAAGCTTCTAAAGCACAGAATCTCATTTTCTAATGTCCCACAGATTTTGTATTTAAAACTACAGAGTTCACTAGAGGATGTATTTATTACAACATCAGGTTAATCTGTAAATCCACTTGGTAAAGAAATAAGACACAGTGGCTGAGATTCTGAAATGGATAGGCAGAATATATTCTGTGAGTTCTGAGGGTTAGGGCAAAGAAGCCAAATTAATGAGATGAAATTATTTGAAATACATCCACATAATATAGCATCATATTAAAATTCATAACCTCTCATTTGTAAGTCTATATGGTATACATTTATATTGAAGTTGCATGATTTAACTATAAGAAACCAAGGCACAGTTCAGTAAAATCACAGAAAAGGTGCTGGGTTCCTCTTTGTGCCAAGCACACTAATACATCTGGACTACAAGACAGTGGCTTAGCCAGTGGAGTTTTTATGATGCTCCATACAAAAGTAACAGAAGGGGAGTATTGGCTCATATCTTTATTCTCAGCACTTGGGAGGCAGAGGCAGGCAGATTTCTGAGTTTGAGATCAATTTGGTCTGCATAGTAAATTCTAGGACAACCAGGGCTACACAGAGAAACTATATCATGAAAAGCCAACAAATAACTAATAAACTAACTGACTTGCTTTTTTCTTACTTGCTATAAAAGTAATATAAAAAATACATTTGAGTGTATGGCATTAGTATAAAGCAATGCAATAAACCATGTATTAGGAATGTGCACAGATGTACATGGTTGAACAGGCAAGTGGATAATTAATTCCTCCAGTATGTACAAGAGGGAAGAGAAAGCTATAGACGTTGCCTGATGAAAATTTGGGGCCTTGACTATTCAGTGGCAATTAGATGTGCTCTTTTGGAGGGAGGACAAAAGAGGACCCAGGCAGAGGAGACAATAAGACAAGAGGACACGGCGAGCTAGCTATAGAATGTTCAGGGAGGCAAGCAGAATAGTTTGACTGAAGATTGCTCATACTATTGGTATGTGTGTTGTGGAGTGGGAATAAACAGAACTTCACTTCAGAGATAATTGGCTTTAAGTTTGAGAGAGATGCAAAGTGATCTGTGCATTTGGAAGTTAACTATGCAATCAATGTTACTGATAGATCGAAAAAACAGGGGGTCAGGAGGAAAACCACTTGAGTTGTAAGGGCTTGTTTTAATAGGATTCAGAGGAATTCAGTGAGCAAGTCTCTATTTATAAAATCTCAGTGAGCATGTGAAGTGTGAGGTCAGTACACTGCCTTATCTTAATGTTCTGAGCAATGACAACATGAAATGCTGTCATGGTAGGAATATCATGTCTAGAAGAGTAAGTAGACATGTTCAGTTTTATTCATTGTAGTTAGGTGACAGTGGGATATCTGAGGGGAGAAAAGTCCAGGAGAACCTAGGCATGTAATGGTGGCTCTTAGGGAAGAAGGGTCTGAGAAGAAACTTGAGCCACTAATTAAATGAATGCTGGAGAAGGATTTGAAGAAACTGCTGAGAGAGGTTTGGCCATAGTGTAGTTCAAGGAGACGATTCACAGTATGCAGGTTTACTTTGAAACATTAACCAAATTGGGAGGTAATGTCTCCCAGAGGCTCTGAGAGTCATCAAGAATTCAGGCTTCTTCCACTTCCTATCACTGGCTCTGATTGCATTTACCTAAGCCAAAGAAACATGTTTAGTCAGAATAAATGAAACTGAAGCACATGTTCTTGGCTTCAGTTTTCCCTGGACAGAGCTTTTCCAAGGACAAAGCATGAAAATAATGTATTTCTTTTCCTCTGTGTAGCCATTTGCTATGAAAGAATGGGTGGGTGTTGGTGACAACTAACAATTTCTAGCATGTTCCTCTGTGAAAACCAGAAACTTATATAGCATGCTCATGCTTTTAACATCCATTTTAAAAGATGTAATTTCTTGTAAAAATTAAGGTTCTTTAATATCTTAAATGAATCACTATGCAAGAGCTGATGACTATAAATGATGTATACAATTCATGTTCCCTAAGCCTTAAGAATTCAATTAAATCTTAGTAAGTACCCAGCTTTATTTGTCAAGGTGTATCAGAAATAAGATGATGCTGATAGTGTCATGTGAGATGAGAAACTCTGCAGAGAAAGAGAAAAAAAATGGGAAACTGGAGAGACCATCAAGTAGGTTGGCAAGAAGAGGAGTACTGGTAGAGTGTTCCCAAACAAGCAGAATCATAGATGTGCTGAAAGTCTATTTATGCTTTGGTACTTATATAATGTTAAATGGAATTAATTGAGGGATTCTCAGGTAAATAATAAGAAGCAATCAGAAACAAAGAAACCAATTAAGAATCAACACAATAACATGCTAAATAATGTTTTCAGGGTATAAGAGGAATGAAATTAAGAGAAACGATAGAGGGATTGGGGTGGGAAATTGAGAGAGTTTTTTGTCAGAGCTGGGACTGAGGTGAATTAAGATATAATCACACATAAATGAGTAGAGAGTTGAAGAGGTCCTTACTCCTGGATTCCATCTTCTGATAAAATTGGAGACATCTTCTCTTAACAGTGAAATTGAAGTTCTTTGTCCAAACTTCATTGGAGAAACAGAATTAAGATGGCCATCTCCTCAATCACTTCTCTACATTGCTCAGAAGAGAAAGTAGCCTGAGGTAGCCACAGTGATTTGAGATAGAGGGCAGAGAAGCTATATGGTCATACATGCTTCAGGATATTGTCTGGTGGTAGAATGTGCCCCAGCCTGTTCATCCTCCATTGAAAGGACCTGAAAACATTGTGACTTTCGAAGTGCTTTCTCTCAGATCACAAGGGAGTCATCCAAAAGACTCGCTATGTGTAAAGTATCCATGTCACTAAATAGGATCTAGTGGTTCAGTCTCCACAAGCACTATGACTTATGGGGATCTTAAATAGAAAAATATAAAGATTACAATCTCCAATTCAGCACTTAGGTTACCAGAAGTCAGTCCCCCCCAAAACACACTCAATTGTTTCCTCTGGTCTCTGGAAGCACAGTAGCCATTGGGATAACTAATGAATTTCATGAAGCATGCCATAAAAGATAAAAAATAAACATTGTTATAGTCTACTGTGTGTAGATATATAAATTCATGAGAAAAAAATCACACTGTGGACAGGGTTTTTTTTTTTTTTGATACTTTATGTACTTTTCAAATGTTTCCCCTTTTCCAGATCTCCCCTTTGGAAACTCCCTATCTCCTTCCCACTCTCCCTGCCTCTATGAGGGTATTCCGCCACCCACCCACTCACCCACACTCATCTTCCCTCCTTGACATTCCCCTATACCGGGGCATCTAACACCCTCAGGCCCCAGACCCTATCCTCCCCCTGATGGCTAACAAGACCCTCCTCTGCCACATATGTGGCCATACCATGGATCCCTCCATGTTTATTCTTTGGTTGGTGGTCCACTCTCTGGGAGCACCAGGGCATCAGGCCAGTAGACGCTTGCTCCCTCCATTGGGCTGCAAATTCCCTCAGCTTCTTCAGTCCCTTCTACAACTCCTCCATCTGGGAACTCACACTCAACCCAATGGTTGCTGGGAAGTGAATCTTGGTTATTCCAAACTATTGAGCTAATAACCACTTATCAATGAGTACATACTGTGCTCATTCTTTTGTGACTGAGTTACCTCGCTCAGGATGATATTTTCAAGTTCTATCCATTTGCCTGCGAATTTCATGAAGTCATTGTTTTTAATAGCTGAGTAGTATTCCATTGTGTAAATGGACCACATTTTCTGTATCCATTCCTCTGTTGAGGGACATCTGGGCTGTTTACAGTTTCTGGCTATTATAAATATGGCTGCTACGAACATATGGAGCATGTGTCTTTATTACATGTTGGAACATCTTCTGGGTATATTCCCAGGAGTAGAATATATGGGTCCTTAGGTAGTATTATGTTGTTTTTTCTGAGAGTCCACAAAACTGATTTCCAGAGAACTGATGTCAGGTAGCAATCCCACCAGCAATAGAGGAGTGTTCATCTTTCTCCACATCATCGCCAGCATCTGCTGTCACCTGAGTTTTGATCGTAGCCATTCTGACTGGTGTGAGGTGGAATCTCCGGGTTGTTTTGATTTGCATTTCCCTGATAAATAAGGATGTTGAACATTTGTTTAGGTGCTTCAAAGCCCTATGAGTTTCCAAAGTTGAGGATTCTCTGTTCAGCTCTGTTCCCCCTCTTTTTTTTTTTTTTTGATAGTGTTATTTGGATCTCTAGAGTCTAACTTCCTTAGTTCTTTGTATACTTTGGATTTTAGCCCTCTATTGGACATAGGATTGGTAAAGGTATTTTCCCAAACTGTTGGTTGCCATTTTGACCTATCTACAGCATTCTTAGCCTTACAGAAGCTTTGTAATTTCATAAGGTCCCATTTGTTGCTTCTTGATCTTAGAGCATCAGCCATTGGTGTTCTGTTCAGGAACTTTTCCCCTGTGCCCATGTGTTCAAGACTTTCCCACACTTTCTCTTCTATTAGATTCAGTGTATCTGGTTTTATGTGGACATC
This sequence comes from Rhynchomys soricoides, assembly GCA_019843965.1. Taxonomy (NCBI): domain Eukaryota; kingdom Metazoa; phylum Chordata; class Mammalia; order Rodentia; family Muridae; genus Rhynchomys; species Rhynchomys soricoides. The sequence continues at coordinate 410,104 of JADRCH010007258.1, forward strand.
CTTGATACACTTGGACTTGAGTTTTGTACAGTGAGATAGGAATGGATCAATTCACATTCTTCTACATGTTGACCTGTAGTGAACCATACCATTTATTGAAAATGCTGTCTTTTTTCCACTGCATGGTTTCAGCTCCTTTGTCAACGATCAGGTGACCATAAATGTGTGGGTTCATTTCTGGGTCTTCAATTCTATTCCATTGATTTACCTGCCTGTCACTGTACCAATACCATGGAGTTTTTATCACTACTGCTCTGTAGTACAGCTTGAGGTCAGGGATGCCTATTCCCCCAGAACTCCTTTTATTGTTAAGAGTTTTTGCTATCCTGAGTTATTGTTATTCCATATGAATTTGAGAATTGCTCTAAGTGTATGAAGAATTGAGTTGGGATTTTGATGGGGATTGCAATGAATCTGCAGATTGCTTTTGGCAAGATGGCCATTTTAACTATATTAATCCTGGCAATTCATAAGCATGGGAGATCCTTCCAACTTCTGAGCTCTTCTATTTCTTTCTTCAGAAACTTGAAGTTCTTGTCACACAGATTTTTCACTTGTTTGGTTAGAGTCACACCAAGATACTTTATATTGTTTGTGACAATTGTGAAGGGTGTCATTTCCCTAATTTCTTTCTCAGCCTGTTTATCCTTCCTGTATAGGAAGGCTACTGATTTACTTGAGTTAATTTTGTATCCAACCACTTTGCTGAAGTTGTTGATCAGCTGTTGCAGTTCTCTGGTGGAATTTTTCGGGTCATTTAAGTATACCATCATATCATCTGCAAATAGTGATATTTTGATTTCTTCCTTTCCAATTTGTATCCCTTTGACCTCCTTTTGTTGTCTAATTGCTCTACCTAGAACTTCATGTACTATATTGAATAGATAGGGAGAGAGTGGACAGCCTTGTCTAGTCCCTGATTTTAGTGTTATTGCTTCAAGTTTCTTTCCATTTAGTTTGATGTTGGCCACTGGTTTGCTGTATATTGCTTTTACTACATTTAGGTATGGTCCTTGAATTCTTGATCTTTCCAATACTTTTATCATGAAGGGATGTTGAATTCTGACAAATGCTTCTTCAGCACCTAATGAGATGACCATGTGGTTTTTTTTTCTTTGAGTTTGTTATGTAGTGGATTACATTGATGGATTTCCAGGTGTTGAACCATCCCTGCATCCCTGGAATGAATCCTACTTGATCATGGTGAATGATCATTGTGATGTGTTCTTGGATTTGGTTTGTGAGAATTTTATTGAGTATTTTTGCATCAATATTTATAAGGAAAATTGGTCTGAAGTTTTCGTTTATTGTTGGGTTGTTGTGAGGTTTTGGTATTAGTGTAACTGTGGGCCTCATAGAATGAATTGGGTAATGTTCCTTCTGTGACTATTTTGTGGAATAGATTGAAGAGTCTTCTTTGAAGGTCTGACAGAATTCTGCCCTGAACCCATCTGGTCCTGTGTTTTTTGGTTGGGAGATGTTTAATCACTGCTTCTATTTCTTTAGGGGTAATGGGGCTGTTTTTATGGTTTATCTGACCCTGACTTAACTTTGGTATTTGGTATATATCTAGAAACTTGTCCATTTGATCCACATTTTCAAATATTGTTGAGTATAGGCTTTTGTAGTAGAATCTGATGATTTTTTGAATTTCCTTCGAATCTGTTCTTATATCTCCCTTTTCATTTCTAATTTTGTTAATTTGGATATGGTCTCTGTGCCCTCTGATTAGTCTGGCTAAGGGTTAATCTATCTTGTTGATTTCCTCAAAGAACCAGCTCCTGGTTTTATTGATTCTTTGTATAGCTCTTTTATTTCCTACTTGGTTGATTTCAGCCCTTAATTTGATTATTTCCTGTCTTCTATTTTTCTTGGGTATAATAACTTCATTTTGCTCTAGAGCTTTCAAGTGTGCTGTTAAGCTGCGAATATAAGCTCTCTCCAATTTCTTTTTTCAATGTACTCAGAGCTATGAGTTTTCCTCTTAACATTGCTTTCATTGTGTCCCATAGGTTTGGGTATGTTGTACTTTCATTTTCATTGAATTCTAGGAAGTCTTTGCTTTCTTTCTTTCTTCATTGACTAACTTATCATTGTGTAGAGTGTTGTTCAGCTTCCATATGTATATGGGCTTTCTGTTGTTGTTGCCATTGAAGACCAGCCTTAATCTGTAGTGATCTGATAGGAGGCATGGGATTATTTCAATCTTCTGATATCTGTTGATGTTTGTTTTGTGTCCAATTATATGATCAGTTTTGGAGAAGGTACCATGAGGTGCTGAGAAGAAGGTATATTCTTTTGCTTTAGGAGTAAATGCTCTATAGATATCTGTTAAATCCATTTTGTTCGTAACATTTGTTAGTTTCACTGTGTCTCTGATTAGTTTGTGTTTCCAAGATCTGGCCATTGATGATAGTGGGGTGTTGAAGTCTCCCACTCATTATGTGAGGTCCAATGTATGCTATGAGTTTTAGTAAAGTTTCTTTTGTGAATGTGGGAGCCCTTGCATTCTGGGCATAGATGCTCAGAATTGATAGTTCTTTGTGGTAAATTTTTCCTTTGATTAGTATGAAGTGTCCTTCCTTATCTTTTTTGATGACTTTTAGTGGAAAGTCGATTTTATCCAATATTAGAATGGCTACTCCAGCCTGTTTCTTGGGGTCATTTGCCTGGAAAATGGTTTGTTAGCCCTTTGCTCTGAGGTAGTGTTTGTCTTTAACATGGAAGTGCATTTCCTGGATGCAGCAAAATGCTGCATCCTGTTTATGAATCTAGTCTGTCAGTCTATGTCTTTTTATTGGGAAATTGAGTCCATTGATGTTAAGAGCTATTAAGGAATAGTGATTATTGCTTCCTGTTATTTTGGATGTTATTTTTATGTTTGTGTGGCTATCTTCTTTTGAGTTTGTTGAAAGATTACTTTCTTGCTTTTCTAAGGTGTAGTTTCCCTCCTTGGGTTGGTGTTTTCCATCTATTATTCTTTGTAGGGCTGAGTTCATGGAAACATACTGTGCAAATTTGGATTTGTCATAGAATATTTTTGTTTTACCATCTACGATAATTGAGAATTTTGCTGGGTATAGCAGCCTGGGATGGCAATTGTGTTCTCTTAGAGTCTGTATGAGATCTGCTCAGGATCTTCTAGCTTCCATAGTCTCTGGTGAGAAGTCTGGTGTGATTCTGATAGGTCTGCCTTTATATGTTACTTGCCCTTTTTCCCTTACTGCTTTTAATATCCATTCCTTATTTTTTGTATCTAGTGTTTTGACTATACTGTGATGGGAGGAATTTCTTTTCTGGTCTAATCTATTTGGAGTTCTTCTTGTATATATATATATATATATATATATATATATATATATATATATGTTCATCTCTTTCTTTAGGTTAGGGAAGTTTTCTTCTAGAAATTTGTTGAAGATATTTACTGGTCCTTCTAGTTGGGAATCTTCACTCTCTTCTATACCTATTATCCTCATGTTCTGTCTTCTCATTGTGTCCTGGATATCCTGGATGCTTTGGGTTAGGAGCTTTTTGCATTTTGCATTTTATTTGACTGTTGTGTCAGTGTTTTCTATGGTATCTTCTGTACCTAAGACTCTCTCTTCTATCTCTTTTATTCTGTTGGTGATGCTTGCATCTATGACTCTTGATCTCTTTCCTAGGTTTTCTAGCTACAGAGTTGTCTCCCTTTGTGATTTCTTTATTGTTTCTATTTCTCTTTTTAGTTCCTGAATGGTTTTGTTCATTTCCTTCATCTGTTTGATTGTGTTTTCCTGTAATTCTGCCCTTTTGATTGTGTTTTCCTGTTATTCTTTAAGGAAATTTTGTGTTTTCTCCTTAAGGGCTTCTTGCTGTTTACCTGTGTTCTCTTCTATTTCTTTAAGGGAGTTATTTATTTCCTTCTTAAAACCTTCTATCATCATCATGAGATGTGATTTTAAATCTGAGTCTTGCTTTTCTGGTGTGTTGGGGTATCCAGCGCTTGCTGTGGTGGGAGAGCTGGGTTCTGATGATGCCAAGTAGCCTTGGTTTCTGTTCCTTATGTTCTTGCCCTTGCCTTTCGCCATCTGGTTAACTCTGGTCTTATTCTGTCTGACTTTGGCTTGACCTTCCTACATGCCTCAGTGTCAATACTCTTTGAAGACCAGTTCTCTCTGAGAGGAATTTTGGTTTGTAATGCTGTGGTACAAGGTCAGCTCTGGGGTGCATACAGAAACCAGAAAGACCTAGTCCCCAGCTGTACCTTGGTTCCTGTGTCCTGATGGCTCTGCAAGGGTCCTTCTTGATCCAGTGAGTTTGAACAGAAGTGGTGATCTTGCCTGTGCTTGAAGGTGTGTCAGTACTCCTGGGATACTAGCTCTCTACTGGCACTATTTGAGTATGGATCCCTGTGCCATAGAATCTGCTCCCTGGTCACCAAAAAAGTCTGGAAGACCACTTCTCAGTCCCTGTGTCTTTGGGATCCCTGGTACTCTGAGCAGACAGGCTTGCCCACACTCCTGGGAGTCTAGCTTTCTCTCTGCTCTATTTGGCTATGGAGCCCTGGTGGCCCAGGCAGAAGTCTCCAGCCACAGATGGAAACCAGATGCTCTAGTTTTTGGCTGTTCCTCAGTCCCTGTGTCCCAAGGATTCTGGGTGAGTCCCCCTGAGCAGTGGTGCTTGTCTTTCCCCCCCTCATGGGCTTTTACACACTCCTGGGAGGCTGGCTTTCTCCTGGAACTATTTGGCTATGGAGCTCTGGTTGCCCAGGCAGAGGTCTCCTGCCACTGATGGAAATCGGAATGCTCTTATGGCTTTCATTTATAACCGACTTGTTTGAAAAAAAAATTAATTTCGGTTCAACTTTTAAGTGAAGGAAATGAAATACTAATTATACAGTGTTCTCTGAAAATGGTGGTTTTTTTCATAACCCTTCCCCTTCCTGTGCAGAAGTGGGAAAGTTTGGTTTTCTGTGCCTGTTATCATGAACAGGTTTAAACTCTTAAAATTATCCTTTCTCCAGCTGCCATGTTTTTAGCTCACCAAATTTTATACTACTTAAAATTGATTAATTAACTAACTACTGTGTTTTGTGGCTTTCCCTTAATGTGTTTAATTGTACTGTCTTACCAAGAGGCAGTTGTGCCAAAGCCACACTGTTAAAAATTAGAGAAATACATGAAACTAATCCATTGAGGGGGGAGGAGGTCAACAATATTTGAAAAATTTCCAGACAACTATCTGCAGGTAAGTTCTAGCCTACATCATGGAGCAGTATATATCAATTAAGAAATGATAGGGGTCAGCAGTAATATAGCTATTGACTAAAGGAGCCACCAGGGTCTACAGATCATAAGAAACCAAGTACATGCAAATAACTTAGTAAGCTAATGTTATACCATTATTCCATGTTATACCATTAGGGGATTGCCTAATGAGCTTTCATAATATAGTATATCCATTCATTTAGTCATAAAAAAAAGAAAACAGAAAAAAAGAAATATTTTGAAAATTAGCAGAAACATCTATCATGAAAAAGACATGGAGTCAAAGTATAAAATTGGACAAGAAATAAAGGAATTGTGGAAAGGGAGAGTAATGAAGAAGAATGAGACAAAAAGGAAAGTAGGTTTGTAAAAGTCATACTAATCAGGAATCACTATATTCTTTAGTATAAACGTTGATACACATATCAAACTAGTATGATACCTTCTTTGTGATACTAGGATTGGTTTGACATGGCTTTACTAAGTTGTTCCTCTTAAGAAGACTAGTGTCATGTTTTTTGAAATTAGGATACATAGTCTTAGTCACAGGGTAAGATCAGACATCTGGATTAGATACAAAAACCAGTGCCTACAAAGAGGAGTGGAATAGAAAAAGTGGGCATATATCTTTACTGTTAGTTTACAGATTGTTATTTTTAATAGTCTTGCAGGATTTAAAACACAGACACTGAATTATTCTATTTTATTCTGTTATCATTAATAACAGTAGTTTAGACTGTAAAACTATGTTCTTAAGGATGGAATTGGCTTGTTATCAACTCTGTATTAAAGAAGAGAAGAAATTAATTGTGTCTCTTATATGCTAAACAACATGAAACTTGGAACCTCAAAGCTCCAATGGAAGAAAAATCCAGGAGGTAAGCAAGATGCATTTGACAATTGTAGGAAGGAGCCAACTTTCTATTAGGCAAAATACACATCAAAGTAAGAGGAACTCCATGCAGGCAGTTGGAAGCTCATGAGTTTAGTTGGAAATCTGATATAAAAAAAATTACAGATGCAAGCGAGAGAGAAGAAAAGCAGCAAGGGGCTAAGGATTCCAGAAGAACAATGTTGATTTTAGAATTCATTACAGTGCACATAAAGGCAGGAATGAAAACTGTTAGCAAAGACACAGGGTGGGGTGGATTGCACACAAAGTTGTCACTACCTTTCTGACCTCAGGCTGTATTCCTGCTTGAAGGTGCATAACAATCAATCATGCTAGTCCAGAGATCATTCTCTCATTTTTTCCTTCCTTTCTTCTTCTTCTCCTGCTCCCTCCATTCCTGCTTCCTCCCTTCTTCCTCCTTCCATCCATCCCTCCTTCCTTTCTTCACTTCCTCCATCCCTCTCCCTCCCTCCCTCTCTTTCTCTGGGTTTACTATCAAAAAATTACAATTCTTTCTTCACAATTTACTATATTTTGATTTTATTTATTAGTGTGGAATGCATGGCAGGTGTGTACATGGGGAACAGAGAGTAGAGAGTGGGAGAGAGTGGTGGTGTGGATTTGTAAATGCCATTATGCTTTATTGAGGCAAGAGGATGGGAGTCTTTCCTCCTCCTAACTATAGGTGGTTTCCAGGGATTGAATTCAGGTCATAAGAATTTTTCAGTAAGTGCTTTAGTCACAGAACCATCTTGTTGGCCCTTTCTTCATTATTTAAAGTCTAGATGGTATTAATAGCACATCAATAATTGTTAGTAACTGATATCAAATGCTGGCTTCTTGTGCTTTCATCTATCTCTAGAATGCTTATCTTTGGCACTATCTGCTTATGTTAGATAATTACTTGATTTGGGGGGCTGTCTCATATATTGTAAAATGTTCAACAAGATTCCCCAATCTTTGCCCTATGAAAATGGTGATCCATCTTTCTTCTGCCTCTCAGTGGCTGGGTGTTGTTTGACTTTATCTCATAGTCACTCCTTGCTCTAGAAGATCCTCTGAGTAGTTCTGCATAACCACCCTGCAAGGGCTGCCTATGTAACTAGCCCATGACTAAGAGGTGGGTTCAATACATTGCTTGACAGTGCAGTTCTGTAACCCCTGCAAAGTTAGGCAAAATTCTCACCTCTGGCTGAGATGAACAGTGTTCTCCTTGATTACAGCTGCTTTTCCAATTGTTTTTCTTTCCTTTTAAGAGCAGAATCGGGTGTACAAGTATCTTTCATACCTTCTGTCATAGGTAGCAACGTAATAGAACATTGTAACATCATAGTATTCTTTATTCTTCACTGATGGGGAGGAGGTGTCAGGAGAACTTGGTGACTCATTTTCAATTATTGGTGTGTGTCTGTGTATGTGTGTCTTTGTGTGTGTACATATATATTGCAAGATATATATATATATATGTATATATATATATATATACATATATATATATATCCTCTTGACTGCAATACAATGAAACCCATGGAATTTGGTTTACAAGCAAATAAAGACTGATAAATGATTACAAGTTGCCAAATATCACATGGTTAGTCAAAACTGTGGATTCAGGCTCCAGTCGTCACCCTCTATGTTACTCCACACTAACACATATTTATTATCAGTTTCCAGTGATGGCACTAAAAATAAGCTTTCCATTCTCTAAGAGTTCAGTAAAAAAGAGAGAAAAGCAGAAAAATAAAAATCTGTAACATGTTTTACTACAAATACAGTTTCATTTTACTTGATTCTGAGAATTGCAGGGATTAAAAAACAAAACAATATAAAAACTAGAAATTAAATTAATAATAGATCATGACAAATTTTGAATCAGTGTAGACATTAAGGTAACATTTTTTCTAGATAAATACAGAGTCAGGCACTAATGAGCAAATTCTAGTAAATAGTCATTACTACTGATAGTATAAGTGATTATTGAAAGAGATGATTGTCTTATCAGGTTTAAATTTGAAGATGATGCTTTCTGTTAGTTAAATACTACTAGTGTATCAGTTAGCTACAAAAAAAAAAAAAATGCCATCTTTCAGGAGTTAAACCTGAAGTTTCAGTAAGTCTACATTGAACAAATGTGTTTCAGAAAGGACTTGTAATAATGTGGCTCAGACATGCTGTTTTCTGGTGATACAGCCTGTGACAACAATAATCTTGACAAACCATGTGAGCAAATACATTCAGTTGTTTCTTTGTGATACTAGATGTCAGGAGGGTGAGTGCAGTAAAGCCTTGGGACACAGGAGATTTGAGGCTGAATTTTCTGGTATCACTCAGGATTCTGAAAACAAGACATGCAGAATACTTTACAGTTTTGTTTTTGTTGGTAGGTCTTTTGCTTACATGCATGTCTATGTATCACATGTGTGTGTTCCTACCTGAAGCCAATCACTAAAATGAAATTAAAACCAACATGTTATTATATGCTTAAAATAATAATGATTATTTTTAATTATGACTAATAATGTTTTTCATAATTTTTTAGACTAAGAGTTTTCGAAACTTTGATTATGTTCTCTGACCATGACTTCCCTGTGTCTCTCACACAAAGTACACACATGTCGTATGTATCCCTCATTATCTTTCCTTCTTCTCTTTGCTGTTTTAATGATTTTCTGAAGTCTATGAAACAACTTCCTCCTAATACAAGTTAATTTAATGAAACCTCTCATTTGAGCTCCTGCTGAGTTAACATTTAGTCAATCATGTACACTCAGGGATAATCTGAAACACTCCGTATACTAACCAAATGGCTCAATATGCTTGGGTGTATGGGTTGTGTGCCTTGGTTGTATGCTCTGTCCATTATCATGTATGAGATGCTGCCTTATGCTTCTCCATCATCTTTCCCTCTTAATTGTGCTGCTCTGTGGTTGGTACAGTAATTCACTTTCCTGGAAGATAACTCATGCTGGAAGCAAAGAAAGAGAATGGCTGGTCATCGTTTCACTAATTTTGTAGAGCTGTTTTCTCTAAGGTGGTATTTTTAAATGACCTCATTATGCATCTGCTGCTCCACCTGGGAGCAGGAGCCAGGCCAGATACAAGCCATGAGTGACATAATTTTTTTCTTAATGGTACAAAGTGTCTCAAAACATACTACAAAGAAAAGGGAAGGTGACAAATGGTGCCTGGACAAGCCCTAGGTAGCTTCTGTTTGGTAAGGTCAGTAAAATACTCCAACTACTTAAGCAATGTCAGGAAGTGTGGTTTGAGAAAGGAGAAAGATTGCTGCTAATTCATGCGGGTAGTGGTAAAAATGTGCCCTTGCAGCCTTTCAGACATTGCAGAACTTTCCAGGAAAATGGTTTGTTACTACAATAGTATCTAGAGACACTTGTGTACATGGCATTGGCCCATGAGTGTGTGTGTGTTTGTGTGTGTTTATGAATAACGCATATATAAATGGACTCATAGTTGTTTAGTATCGTGTACATGCTTTTATTGCTTTAATAAGATGAAGATTTGGGGAGCACTAATATTGATTCTAGAATTCTCTTATATACTTTACAAGAGGCTTCTGTGCCACAAAAGAGCATAATTACACCATCCAGGGCCACCCATATGGTCTTTGTCCTTGGATCTGTAGATCACATAAGGCTGATAGAAGAATATACTCCTTCCATACTGGATTCATGCTGGTAGATATCATTTGAGGATTTTGTTTTTCCATGGCCACCTGAGAAAATGGCAGATAGGTTTTATTAGTGAAACTTATCAACAGTATTTGAGGAAGTATACACAGTCATGATTTATATATTCCCTTTGTGTAAACATATTGTCTCTGAATCTATATGACAATATGCATGAAAATAATATGGCTGTTAGCAGTGAGAAAGATAAAAGCAACTCTATGGGACCTGTCTTATACCAGAAAACTATTTTATCAACTTCTCTTCTTCCTCTTGTTCTTCTTGTTCTTCTTGTTCTTTTTGTTCTTGTTCTTCTTGTTCTTCTTATTCTTCTTGTTCTCCTTCTCCTTCTCCTTCTCCTTCTCCTCCTCCTTCTTTTTCTTCCTTTTTATTACTGTCATTTATCCTTTTAATCAATTAGTAATACATATTGTTTTCACAGTGTTGAAAATCAAAGCCCAAATCTGAGGTTAAATAACTCATCCCTCAGAAGACATAATAAGTACCTGGTTGAAACCAGCTTGACACCTGGGCCTTTAAACCACAAAGCTTGTTTTCCTAAGCAGCATTTTTATGGCCTCACAAGTCTGACATATTTGAACACAGCAATATAAAATTTTTGTGTTTGTGTCTTTTTCCTGTTTAGTTTGTCATCACTGGAGTCTGGTTTCTTGCTTCTCTCTACAAGTTCAGGGCAGGAGGCACATTTCTAAGAGAAAAGTGAGGATCTGTATCTCTGGGAGCTTCTCTATTCTCCAACCCTTCCCTTGCTATTGTCCACAGCTCAATTATGACCTTCAGTTGACCTTCAAAACACCACAGAACCTATCCTGCTGTAGGCCTTAATTCTAATTATTGCCAAGAAAAATTTACTTTAATGGAAAGATGAGTGTAGGGTTTTCTCCAAAGTCTTATATTAACTTTGATACTCTGAAGAGTCATCTTGAGTAGGAAAAGATGATTCAGTGGTTACAGTTCTATACAGCCTGTACAGAAGACATAAGGTCAGTAGTCAGTACCCTGCCTATCACAGTTACCTACTCTTGTAGCTCTGTGGAATCTGATGTTTTCTTCTAAGTGGGTATCTGCATTGACACATGCACATGTCCATACTGAGACATGCCCAGATTCATCATTTTAAAAAATAAATATCAATTAAAAATACTCACCTATTTCATATTACATGTACACACTTTAGATACCATTGGAACAAACAAACTAAATGAGCAGGCAGTGAAAACCTGGGTCAGAATTGACATAAAGTAACCATTCTTTGTTAAATAGAATATCCAGAAATATCAGATCTATAAAATGAGGCATTAAGAAGACGTGTGCTTTTTTAAAAAATGCTACTTTTACCCCTTTGTCCTCTCCTTTGCTTAAACTGTAAATATTTTTATAAAAGTTCAGGGCTGATTAATTGACTCAGATTCCAACAAGATAGGCACTACCTTCTAATCCCAATACAGTCATATAAAGGAAGAAAGAATAGTGTTAATCTGTGTTTGCAGATACACATGTGTGTGTGTGTGTGTGTGTGTGTGTGAGAGAGAGAGAGAGAGAGAGAGAGAGAGAGAGAGAGAGAGAAAGAGAGAGAGAGAGAAGGAGAGAGAGATGTGTGTGTGTGTGTGTGTGTGTGTGTGTGTGTGTGTGTGCATGCATATACAGGTCAGAGGACTTCAGCTGTTCTTCCAGAGAAGCTGTGTATCTTGTTTGTTTGTCTTCACAACCTGAAGTTTTTTCTATTTTTTATTGAAAATAGAATTTTTTATATAATATATCCTGATTATTGTTTCCTCTCCCTCTTCATTCCCCAGTTCCTCTCTATCTCCTTCTGGATTTGTAACCATTCTGTCTCCCATTTAGAAAACCAACCACCTTGTAAGGGATAATAATAAAACAAAATAAAAAACAAAACATGATAAGATAAAACAAAACTAATACATCAGAATTGGACTAAACTGAAACCCAGAAAAGAGTCCAAGAGAAAGCACAGGAATCAGAGATCCGCTTATTAGCACACTCAGGAATATCACAAAAACACTAAACTGGAAGCCATAATATATACAAAAAGGGAGGGGTGCAGACCTATGCAAGCTCTGTGCACATTGCTGTAGTCTCTGTGAGTTCACAGGTGCACTGATCCTGTTGATTTGGAGAACCTTATCTTCTTGGTATGCTCTATCCACTCTTACTCTTACAACTCTTTCTGCCTTCTACAAGATACCCTGAGGCCTGTGGGTAGGGATTTAAAGAAGATATCCCATTTGTAACTTTTACAATGAGTTTTACAATGTCTCTCACTTGATGTACAATATCTGCCTGTGGTGGGTCTCTGTATTTCTTCCTGTCTGCTGCAGGAGGAAGCTTCCTTCATGATGGTTGAACAAGGCACTGATCTATGAGTATTTAATAGAATATAATTAGGAGTCATTCTATTGCTACCTTTTTAAAAGAACAATATTATTTGATTTTATGAATAGTATTGGGTTATTTAGTCCCATGTATTTGGTTATACAAACAGTGTCAGGTAAGAGGTCCATCTCATAGAATAGGCTTTAAGTCAAATCAGGTATTGGGTAGTTACTCCCATGAACTTTGTGGCACCACTAACTAGAATATCTTACAGGAAGGGCAGAATTTGTGGCTAAGTTGGTGTTTTCATTTCTCTAGGTAGCTTGCAGGTATATTCTTGTACCAAACACACTATAACGTAGAGGTGGTGGCTCTCTGTAGATACCAGCTCTTCTCCATATTCAATGAGTTGTGTAAATATCTTCAATAATAGGGTCTTGCTGTCACTTTATGAATAATTTTACCTATAGTCTTGACAATGGCCTGATTGTTTGGAGATTCTCATGGCAGCCCTTTAGCCAACAACTCAATTAGTCATAACCAAATCCCAGCATGAGAAGCTTCATTTGGTGAGAAAAGATGTTCAGTTGGTGCTCTGTCTCCCCCATTATTTGGTGATTTTGTTTACATCACACACACACACACACACACACACACACACACACACACAGAAAGAGAGAGAGAAGCTTCTGTTGCATTAGGTTTCCATACCTCCCTTCAAATGAACCTCAGTTTCATTTATCTCTCCACATATATTCTCCCTCACTTTCCTGCAACTTGATCCCCCTTTTCCAGCCCCCCCATATGTCCATTGCTATTTTATTTCCCATTTCTAAGGACATCTACCTGTACTCCCCCTGTTGAGAATTCTGTTTAGCTCTGTATTCCATTTTTAATTGGGTTATTTGGTTTGTTGGAGGTTAACTTCTTGAGTTCTTTATATATTTTGGATAGTAGCTCTCTGTTAGATGAAGAATTAGTAAAGATCTTTTCCCAGTCTGTAGGCTTCCCTTTTGTCCTGTTGACAGTGTCCTTTTCCTTACAGAAGCTTTTCAGTCCCATATAATCAATTGTTGATCTTAGGGCCTCAGCCTTTGGTGTTCTGTTCAGGTAATTTATCCCTGATAAGTGTTCAAGGCTATTTCCCATTTTCGCTTCTATTAGATTTAGGGTATCAATTTTATGTTGAGATTCTTGATCCACTTGGACTTGAGTTTTGTGCATGATGATAAAATATGGATCTACTTGCAGTCATCTACATGCAGACATCCAGTTAGACAACCACCATTCTTTGAAGATGCTCTCCCTTTTCCATTGTATTATTTTGGCTTCTTTGTAAAAAAATCAAGTGTCCATAGGTGAGTGGGTTTATTTCTGGATCTTTGATTTGATTCCATTGATCAACCTATCTGTTTCTGTACTAGTACCACAAGGTTTTTATCACTATTGCTCTGTAGTACATCTTGAGGTCAACTTCCTCCAGAAGTTCTTTTACTGTTCAGGATTGTTTTGGCTATCCTGGGCTTTTTGTTTTTCCATATTAAGTTGAGACTTGCTCTTTCAAGGTCTGTAAAAATGTGCTGGAATTTTGATAAGGATTGCATTGAATCTGTAGATTGCTTTTGGTAAGATAACCATTTTCACTATGCTCATAAATGAACATGGGAGAACTTTCCATTTTCTGATGTCTTCTTCAAATAATTCCTTCAGAAACTTGAAGTTCTTGTCATACAGATCTTTTATTTGCTTGGGTAGAGTTACAACAAAAATTTTTATGTTATTTTTGCCCATTGTGAAAGGTGTTGCCTCCTTAATTTTGTTCATAGCCCATTTATCATTTGTATAAAGGAGGGCTACTGATTTGAGTTAATTATATCCAGCCACTTTTGCTGAAGTAGGAAATCGCTGTTATAATTTTGGGGATCACTATCATTTATGACTAGTGATATTGAGGCAGACTAACTCCATGCCAGGCTTCAAATAGGCAGTCAAGGATACTAGGCCTAAGAACTGGGCAAGTCCAAGCAAGCCCAAGCAAGTCAGTTAATAGAAAACAAAACAAAACAAAACAGGCTTCAGGCAGCTAGTCAGAAACAACCCTGCCATCAGAAGCCCAGCCACTTGGCCTGAAGTAGGGGCAATGGGTCAGCAACAATTTCCAGCCCCCATAGCCTGGTAATAAAATGTCTCCAGAGATAAAGTAAGATAACCTACCCCAGACTTCCACAGAATCAGTTTTCAGACTTCCCTAGCAACAGTTTCCAGCCTTCTCGACCCTGTAATTGAATGTCCCTAGAGATGGAGCAAGATAAAGGTTACCTACCCCAGAATCCCCTACTGTGATTTAATCAGGCCTTTATGCTTACTTGGTTGTCTCTCTAATTTGGTAATGAGAGACCTCAGCATGCTGGACTTCTGCAGAATAAAACACTGTTTGTATTTGTGTACTATTTGACTCCAGGATATCATTCTTCCTTGAATCATGGACCCTTAAAATACCTTGACGTCTCCCTTTCCAGTTTGTATCACCTTGACCTCCTTTTGTTACCTTATTAATCTAGCTAGAATTTCAAGTACATTATTGAATAGATGGTTTTAGTGGGCCTGCTTCAATTTTCTCTGCATTTAACTTGGCTATTTGCTTGTTGTATATTGCTTTGATTATGCCTTGAATTCCTGATCTCTCCAAGATTTTTATATGAAGCAGTTTTGGATTTTGTCACCTCTAATGAGATGATTGTGTGATTTTTTTCTTTCAGTTTGTTTATATTACATTGTTATTACATTGTATAATGTATAATGTACAATGTATATTACATTGTTTATATTACATTGGTAGTTTTTTTTTTTCTTATTGAACCATTCCTGTATCCTTGGGATGAAGCTTACTGGATCATGGTGAATGTTTTTAATGTGTTCTTGGATTCAGTTTGTGAGAATATTATTGAGAATATTTGCTTTAATATTCTTAAGTGAAATTGATCTGAACTCTGAAATCTCTTTATTGGGTCTTTGCATGGTAGTGTTTATTTTTTGTGGGATAGTTTGGGGAGTATTTGCCCTGGACATGCTAGTGCAAAGTCAAACAGTCCTCTGAGGGGGAAGTGATGATGATTATATGAAAGATAGAAAAGGATGCAAGAGTCAGATAATGGGAGGGCTGCAGATCTATACCACATCAGCAGCTAGTGTATATTACTCATAGCCTTTTTATACTACAGTACTGTGGGAAGCAAAGCTACAAGAAATCTGCCAATAGGCCCTGACCTATCTTGGCAGACTTTTTCCTCTCTTTATTTTCTTCTGCTTCATAGAACAATATTTGTTCTCCCAACAAATATTGGTATTATCTCTTCTTTGAAAGTCTGGTAGAATTGTGCACTAAAGTGATGATCTGGCCCTGAACATTCTTTTGATTGGGAGACTTTGAATTACTGCTTCTATTTCCTTAGGGGTTACAGGACCATTTAGACTGTTTACCTGATCTTGATTTAACTTTGGTAAGTAGTATCTGTCTAGAAAATCATCCATTTCCTTTATATTTTACAGTTTTGTGAAGCAACTTTTGAAGTAAAACCTAATAATTTTTTTTAATTTCCTCAAGTTCTGTTGTTATGTCTCCCTTTCCATTTCTGATTTTGTTAACTTGCATATGATTTCTGTGGCTTTTAATTAGTTTGGCTAAAGGTCTGTCTATCTTGTTGATTTTCTCAAAAGCTCTTGGTTTTGTTGGTTCTTTGTAATGTTCTCTTTGTTTCTAATTAATTGATTTCAGTCCTAAGTCTACTCTTCTTGGGTATGTTTGCCTTTTTTCTTTCAGGGCTTTCAGGTGTGTTGTTACATTGATAGTATGAGATCTCTCCAATTTCTTTATGACAGCACTTACTGGCATGACCTTTCGTCTGAGTTCTGCTTTCATTGTCTCCCATGAATTTGGGTATGTTGTTCCTTCATTTTCATTGACAGTCTGTAATTTATTTATCTCCTCCCTGACAAAGAGGTCATTGAGTAGAGAGATGTTCTATTTCTGTGGGCTCTCTGTTGTTTTTGTTGTTGTGGAAGTCTTACATTAATCCATGGTTATCTGATAAGATGAAACAGGTTATTTCAATCTTCTTGTATTTGTTGAGGCCTGTTTTGTGCCTGATCATATGGTCAGTTTTGGAGATGGCTCAATGAGCTGCTGAGAAGAATGTATATTCTCTTGTTTTGGGGTAAAATGTAA
Source organism: Rhynchomys soricoides (assembly GCA_019843965.1). Lineage (NCBI taxonomy): Eukaryota > Metazoa > Chordata > Mammalia > Rodentia > Muridae > Rhynchomys > Rhynchomys soricoides. Next base: position 426,511 of record JADRCH010007258.1, read on the forward strand.
TGTAGATATCTGTTAGAACAATTTGGTTCATAACATCTATTAGTATTGTATCTGTGTTTCATGTCTGTTATGATTACTTGTCCATTCAGGAGAGTAGGGTATTGAACTCCCCCACTATTATTGTGTGGCATTCAATGTTTGATTAGAGTTTTTTTTAAACATTATTTATGAATGTCAGTGCTCTGGCATTTGGGGTGTAGATATTCAAATGTGACTTCATCTAGGTGGATTTCTCCTTTGATAAGAATGAAATGTCCTTCCCCATCTCTTTTGATAACTTTGGGTTGAGAGTATTTTGTTAGATATTAGAATGGCTACACCAACTTGTTTCTTGGGTCTGTTTGCTTGCGAAAGCCTTTTCCAGCCCATTTCTCAGAGATAGTGTGTATCTTTGTTGCTGAAGTGTGTTTCCTGTATGCAGCAGTATGATGGATTCAGTTTATGTATCCAGTCTTTTAGTGTGTGTCTTTTTATTGGGAATTGAGACCTTTGATATTGAAAGATATAAATAACCAATGATTGTTAGTTACTGTTATTTTAATGTTGGGGATGTTACTGTGTATGTGATTCTCTTTTTTTGATTTTGCAATGGGAAATAAATTTCTTATGTTTTCTTAGGTATAGTTACCCTTCTTCTGCTGGATTTTTCTTTTATTTGCCTCTGTAAGGCTAGATTAGTAGAAAGATATTGTTTAAGATATTGTTGGATTTTTAATGGAATATCTTGGTTTTTGTATGTATGTTGATTGAGATTTTTGCTGGTTATAGTAGTCTGGGCTGGTATTTTGTGGTTTCTTATGATCTAAAAGGCACCTGTCCAAGATCTTCTGTATTTTAGACTCTCTGTTGAGAAGTCAGATGTAATTATAATAGGTCTGACTTTTTATATGTTTTAGCCTTTTTCACTTGGAGCTTTTAATATTCTTTCTTTGTACATTGAGTGTTTTGATTATCATGTGGCAGGAAATTTTCTTATCTGGATTAATTTTCTTTTCTCTTTTGTGTTCTGCAAGCTTCTTGTATGCTTATAGCCATCTCTTTCTTCAGGTTCTGAAAATTTTGTTCTGATTTGGTGAAGAAGTTTTCTAGCCCTTTGAACTGAGAATCTTCACCCTCTTCTATTCCAATTATTCTTAGGATTGGTGTGTTTACAGTGTTGCAAATTTCCTGGATGTTTTGATTTAGGAACTTTTAATGTTTGGCATTTTCTTTGATCTATCTATGCATTTTGTTCTCAATTTGTGTTTCTTCATTGCTTGTATTTCTATTTTTATGTCTTGTACCATTTTATTCATTTCCTTTGCTTGTTTGATTCTATTTTCCTATATTTCTTTAAGGGATTCATTTGTTTCTTCTTTAAGAACTGTTTGGGTTTTTCTGTATTTCTTTTTCTTTTTTTATTTTTTCAATACTTTATTTACATTTCAACTGTTTTCCCCTTTCCAGATCTCCCCTTTGGAACACCGCTATCCCCTCTCCCTCCCCCTGCCTCTATGAGGGTATTTGCCCACCCATCCACTCACCCACTCTTTTCTTCCCTCCTTGGCATTCCCCTATACTGGGGCATCTAACACCCTCAGGCTCAAGGGCCACTCCTCTCTCTGATGGCTAACAAGACCTTCCTCTGCCATACATGTGGCCAGCACCATGGGTTATTCTTGTGTATTCTTTGGTTGGTGATCCAGTCTCCCAGACCAATGGGGTGGGGGGCTTAGGCCAGTTGACAGTGTTGCTCACTCCATGGAGCTGAAAACTCCCTCAGCTCCTTCAGTCCTTTCTCCAACTCCTCCATCTGGGACCTCACAGTCAGACCAATGGTGGCTGTGAAGTGAATCTTGGGTATTCTGAACATTTCAGCTAATAACCTATTATCAGTGAATATATACCATGTTCATTCTTTTGGGACTGGGTTACCTCGCACAGGATGATATTTTCAAGTTCCATCCATTTGCCAGCAAGTTTCATGAAGTCATTATTTTTAATATCTGAATAGTATTTCATTGTGTAAATGTTCCACATTTTCTGTATCCATTCCTCTGTTGAGGGACATCTGGGTTGTTTCCAGCTTCTGGCTATTATAAAATGGCTGCTATGAACATAGTGGAGCATGTGTCTATATACATGTTGGAGCATCTTCTGAGTATATTCCCAGGAGTAAAATATCTGGGTCCTCAGGTAGTATTATGTTCATTTTCTGAGGGTCTGCCATACTGATTTCCAGAGTGCCATACTGAGTACCAGCTTGCAATCCCACCAGCAATGGAGGACTGTTCCTCTTTCTCCACATCCTCACCAGCATCTGCTGTCACCTGGGTTTTGATCTTAGCCATTCTGACTGGTATGAGGTGGAATCTCAGGGTTGTTTTGATTTGCATTTCCCTGATGACTAAGTATGTTGAACATTTCTTTAGGTGCTTCTCGGCCATTTGAGTTTCCTCAGATGAGAATTCTCTGTATATCTCTGCTCCGCATTTTTTGATAGGGTTATTTGAATCTCTGGAGTCTAACTTCTTGAGTTCTTTGTATATATTGGATATTAGTCCTTCATCAGACGTAAAATTGGTGAAGATCTTTTCTTAATCTGCTGGTTGCCATTTTGTCCTATTTCCAGTGTCATTGGCTTTACAGAAGCTTTGTAATTTCATGGGGTCTCATTTGTCAATTCTTGATTTTAGAGCATAAGCCATTGGTGATTCAGAAACTTTTACCCTGTGCCCATATGTTTGAGACTTTTCCCCACTTTCTCTTCTATTCATTGTATCTGGTTTTATGTGGAGGTCCTTGATCCACATGGACTTGAGCTTTGTACAAGGACGTAGGAATGGATCAATTCGCATTCTTCTACATGTAGACCGCCAGTTGAACCAGCAACATTTGTTGAAGATGCTGTATTTATTTCACTGGATGGTTTTAGCTCCTTTGTCAAAGATCAAGTGACCATAAGTGTGTGGGTTCATTTCTGGATATTCAATTCTATTCCATTGATCTACCTGCCTGTCACTGTACCAATACCATGGAGTTTTTATCACTACTGCTCTGTAGTACAGTTTGAGGACAGGGGTGCTGATTCCCCCAGAGGTCCTTTTATTGTTGAGAATAGATTTTGTTATCCTGGGTTTTTGGTTATTCCATATAAATTTGAGAATTGAGAATTGAGAAATGAAGAATTGAGTTGGAAGTTTGATGAGGATTGCATTGAATCTGTAGATTACTTTTGTCAAGATGGCCGTTTTTACTATATTAATCCTGGAAATCCATGAGCATGGGAGATCCTTCCATCTTCTGAGGTATTCTTTGACTTCTTTCTTCAGAGACTTAAAGTTCTTGTCATACAGATCTTTCACTTGTTTGGTTAGAGTCACACCAAGATACATTATATTGCTTGTGACAGTTGTAAAGGGTGTCATTTCTCTAATTTCTTTCTCAACCTGTTTATCCTGAGTATAGGAAGGCTACTTATTTGCTTGAGTTAATTTTGTATCTGGGCACTTTGCTGAAGTTGTTGATCAGCTGTAGCAGATCTCTGGTGGAGTTTTTCAGGTCACTTAAGTATACCATCATATCCTCTGCAAATAGGGATATTTTGATTTCTTCCTTTCCAATTTGTATCCCTTTGACCTCCTTTTGATGTCTAATTTCTCTAGCTAGAACTTCAAGTACTATACTGAATAAATAGGGAGAGAGAGGGCAGCCTTGCCTAGTCCCTGATTTTAGTGGGATTGCTTCGAGTTTCTCTCCATTTAGTTTGTTGTTAGCCACTGGTTTGCTGTATATTGCTTTTACTAATGTTTAGATTTGGTCTTTGAATTCCTGATCTTTCCAAGACTTTTATCATGAAGGGATGTTGAATTTTGTCAAATGATCTTTCAGCATCTAATGAAATGACCATGTGGTTTTTTTCTTTGAGTTTGTTTATGTAATGGAATACATTGACGGATTTTTGTGTATTGAACCATCCCTGCATCCCTGGAATGAAGCTTACTTGATCATGGTGTGTGATTGTTCGGATGTGTTCCTGGATTTGGTTTGTGAGAATTTTTTGAGTATTTTTGCATCGATATGCATAAGCAAAACCAGTCTGAAGTTTTCTTTTTTTCTTGCATCTTTGTGAAGTTTTGGTATCATTGTAACTGTGGCCTCATGAATTGGGTAGTGTTCCTTCTGTTTCTGTTTTGGGGAATAGATTGAAGTTTATTGGTCTTTTTTGGAGATCTGATAGAATTCTGTACTGAACTCATCTAGTCCTGGACTTTTTTTGGTTGGGAGACTTTTAATGACTTCTATTTCTGTAGGTGCAATGGGACTGTTTAGATCATTTATCTGATCCTGACTGTACTGGCTAGTTTTGTGTGTCAACTTGATACAAGCTGAAGTTATCACAGATAAAGGAGTTTCAGTTGAGAAAATGCCTCCATGAGATCCAGTGGTAAGGCATTTTCTCAATTAGTGATCAAGGGGGGAGGGACCCTTGTGGTTGGTACCATCTGTGGGCTGGCAGTCTTGAGTTCTATAAGAAAGCAGGCTGAGCAAGCAAGGAAAAGCAAGCAAGCCAGTTAAGTAGCATCCCTCCATGGCCTCTGCATCAGCTCCTGCTTCATGACCTGCTTGAGTTCCAGTCCTTACTTCCTTTGGTGATGAATATGAGCATGAAAATGTAAGCTGAATAAACCCTTTCCTCCTCAACTTGCTTCTTGATCATGATGGTTGTGCAGGAATAGAAACCCTGACTAAGACAAATTGGTACCATTGTAGTGGGATATTCCTGTGACAACCTGACCATGTCTTGGGGAGGACTGTGGAAGGACTTTGGAACTTTGAGCTATAAAATCCATTCAGTGTTTAAGAGTTTTGTGAGATGTTGTGTAGGAGCTTGGAAGATAATGTTGGGAACAGTGCAGAAGATGGAGGCCTGGCTTGTGAAGTTTCAAAGGGAAGATTAAAGACTCTTATCAAGTCTGTTGCTATTTTGACTATGAAGATTCTGTGATTTTGGTTAGCTGGGACTGAAGAAATTATCTGTGTTTAACAAGATACCAGAACTACTAAAGCAAAACCATTGCATTGCTGGGACTATTGATGCTGGTTAGCTGGAGCTCAGATATTAGTGGTGATTAAGAAGAGACCAGCATCATTGGGGTAAAATCTCCAGAGATGTACTTTCTGAGGGCACAGAGGCTGCATTCTTGAAATAACCAGGGTTGTACTTTGAGCTGTGCCTAACTTGGTAAAGTGTAAGAGTTACCCAGGTGGTACTGGTTTTGAAGGCTTGAAGGAGTCATGAAGAGCAGTTGATGCCTGGGCACTTTGAGAGGCCATGGAAGGCCATTGGTGAAGGTGCAGCCTCAGTTGCAGTCACAGCCCAGGATTGAAGGGTTCATACAAAGGAGTTGAGGTTTGGTACTGCAAGAGGCTGCAGAAGGCTATTGTTGAAGGTGCAGCCTCAGTTGCAGTTGATGGCCCAGGACTGAAGAGGTCATGCAAAGGAGGTGAGGTTTGGCATCATGGTAAAGCCTACTTGCAGCAGAAGACAACATTGTCTTAGAGATACCAATACCATGAGATGACCAAGAACAGCAGCAGCAATAGAGTATAGGCATCTGGAACCTAGAAGACAAGGTGTGTGCTGCAAAGGGCAGAGCTGGAGAAGTGACTCAAGCCCTTGGAGGAATCCATAAGATTGTGAGTGGATCCCAGACATTGGACAGTTGGAGTTTGATTTTTACTTTTGATTGTGACTGCCCTGATATTTTTCTTTCTTGAAGAACGAAGATATTTTAGTGGAGCCCACAGTTAAAAGACTTTGAATTTTTAAAAGACTTAATTTTAAAAGATTGGATGTTTAAAGGGGACTGAAATGTTAATATGTAAGAATTTGTAAAGACTGTGGGACTTTTAAAGTTATGTAGATGTTGGGGATGAATAAGTAAGCTTACTTCCTTATTTGCTGAGGCTTATTTGGGGATGTGTTTGTGTGTCAAGTTGACAAGGGGTCAATTGTACTGGCTAGTTTTGTGTGTCAAGGTGACACAAGCTGAAGTTATCACAGATAAAGGGGTTTCAGTTGACAAAATGCCTCCATGAGATCCAATGGTAAGGCATTTTCTCAATTAGTGATCAAGGGGGGAGACCCCTGATGGGTGGTACCATCTGTGGACTGGCAGTCTTGGGTTTTATAAGAAAGCAGGCTGAAGCCAGGAAAAGCAAGCAAGCCAGTTAAGTAGCATCCCTCCATGGCCTCTGCATCAGCTCTTGCTTCCTGACCTGCTTGAGTTCCAGTCCTGACTTCCTTTGGTGATGAATATCAGCATGGAAGTGTAAGTTGAATAAATCCTTTCCTCCCCAACTTGCTCCTTGGTCATGATGTTTGTGCAGCAATAGAAACCTTCACTAACGCACTGACTTAACTTTGGTATTTGGTGGTGTCTAGAAACTTGTCCATTTGCTCCAGATTTTCCAATTTTATTGAGTATAAACTTTTGTAGTAGGATCTGATGATTTTTTGAATTTCCTCAGAATCTGTTGTTATATCTCTCTTTTCATTTCTAACTTTGTTAATTTGGATGCTGTCTCTGTGACCTCTGGTTAGTCTGGCTAGGGGTTTATCTCTCTTGTTGATTTTCTCAAAGAGCCAGCTCCTGGTTTTGTTAATTTTTGTATAGTTCTTTTAGTTTCTACTTGGTTGATTTCAGCCCTTAATTTGATTATTTCCTGCCTTCTACCCCTCTTGGGTGTATTAGCTTCTTTTTGTTCTAGAGCTTTCAGGTGTGCTGTTAAGCTTCTAGTATATGCTTTCTCCAGTTTCTTTTTAGAGGTTCTCAGACCTATGAGTTTTCCTCTTAACACTGCTTTCATTGTGTCCTATAGGTTTGGGTATGTTGTACTTTCATTTTCATTAAATTTCAGGAAGTCTTCAATTTCTTTCTTTCTTTCTTCCCTAACCAAGTTATCATTGAGTAGAGCATTGCTCAGCTTCCATGTGTGTGTGGGCTTTCTGTTGTTGTTGTTGCCATTGAAGACGAGCCTTAATCCTTAGTGATCTGATCGGAGGCATGAGATTATTTCATTCTTCTTATATCTGTTAAGGTTTGTTCTGTGACAAATTATATGATCAGTTTTGGAGAAAGTACCATGAGGTGTTGAGAAGAAAGTATATTCTTTGGATTTAGGATGAAATGTTCTATAGATATCTGTTAAATCCATTTGGTTCATAACATCTGGTAGTTTCACTGTGTCTCTGTTTAGTTTGTATTTCCAAGATCTGTCCTTTGATGATAGTGGGGTGTTGGAGTCTCCCACTATTATTGTTTGAGGTGCAATCTGTGTCTTGAGCCCTAGTAATGTTTATTTTATGTATGTGGGTGCTCTTGCACTTGGGGCATAGATGTTCAGAATTGAGAGTTCTTCTTGGTTGATTTTTTTTCCTTTGATGAGTATGATGTGTCCTTCCATATCTTTTTAGATGACTTTCTGTTGAAAGTTGATTTTAGCCAATATTAGAATGGCTACTCCAGCCTGTTTCTTGGGACCATTTGCCTGGAAAATTGTTTCCTAGCCCTTTACTCTGAGGTAGTGTTTGTCTTTAACACAGAAGTGCATTTCCTGGATGCAGCAAAATGCTGGGTCCTGCTTATGGATCCAGTCTGTCAGCCTATGTCTTTTTATTGGGGATTTGAGTCCATTGATGTTAAGAGATATTAAGGAATAGAGACTGTTGCTTCCTGTTATTTTGGATGTTATTTTTATGTTTGTGTGGCTATCTTCTTTTGAGTTTGTTGAAAGATTACTTTCTTGCTTTTTATTGAGTGTAGTTTCCCTCCTTGAGTTGGCGATTTCCATCTATTATCCTTTGAAGGGCTGGATTTGTGGAAACATACTGTGCAAATTTGGTTTTGTCATAGAATATTTTGGTTTCAACATCTATGATAATTGAGAGTTTTGCTGGGTATAGCAGCCTGGGATGGCATTTGTGTTCTCTTAGAGTCTGTATGAGATCTGCTCAGGATCTTCTAGCTTCCATAGTCTCTGGTGAGAAGTCTGGTGTGAGTCTGATAGGTCTGCCTTTATATGTTACTTGCCCTTTTTCCCTTACTGCCTTTAATATTCTTTCCTTATTTTGTATATTTGGTGTTTTGACTATAATGTGGCAGGAGGAATTTCTTTTCTGGTCCAATCTATTTGGAGTTCTGTAAGCTTCTTGTATATTTATGTTCATCTCTTTCTTTAGGTTAGGGAAGTTTTCTTCTATAATTTTGTTGAAGATATTTTACTGGTCCTTTAAGTTGGAAATCTTCACTCTCTTCTATACCTATTTGCCCCAGCCAGCAAGGTGTTGAATGCAGACCTAAGGAAGGGACAGGCGAATGAAAAGACAAGAGACACAAAGGCGAGAGCATGACAGGATGTCTGATCAATCTCCAAAAATTTTTATTTCTCACCAGCAAAAAGAGAAGGTAGCTTAAACAAAATAACCAAGGCTTACACAAAGCAACAATGGTGGGGAAATTCCAAGGAGTTATAGACTCCAAGCCAACAGAACATGTTACCAAGGCTGTTTTCTGCTAACCACCTAACCATAAAGGAGTTACCTATTCTCTGGGAAAGAATTCCTCTCTTAGGAGAAAGAAGCCTAAACAAAAGCTTAGGCCCATAACTACTTTAGGCCTATAGGTACTACAAAATGGCGTTAGCTAAGCCAAGAAAAATTCATATTTCTATTGGCTCCTGGCACTTATTATCCTCATGTTCTGTCTTCTCATTGTATCTTGGATGCTTTGGGTTAGGAGCTTTTTGCATTTTGCATTTTCTTTAACTGTTGTGTCAATGTTTTCTATGGTAACTTCCACACCTGAGATTCTCTCTTCTATCTCTTATATTCTGTATTCTGTTGGTGGTGCTTGCATCTATGACTCTTGATCTCTTTCCTAGGTTTTCTAGGTCCAGGGTTTGTGATTTCTTTATTGTTTCTATTTCTATTTTTAGTTCTTGGATGGTTTTGTTCATTTCCTTCATCTGTTTGATTGTTTTCCTGTAATTCTGCCCATTTGATTGTCTTTTCCTGTTATTCTTTAAGGAAATTTTGTGTTTCCTCTTTATAGGCTTCTAGTTGTTTACCTGTGTTCTCTTGTATTTCTTTAAGGGAGTTATTTATTTCCTTCTTAAAATCTTCTGTCATCATCATGAGATGTGATTTTAAATCTGAGTCTTGCTTTTCTGGTGTGTTGGGGTATCTAGCGCTTGCTGTGGTGGGAGAGCTGGGTTCTGATGATGCCAAGTAGCCTTGGTTTCTGTTCCTTATGTTCTTGCCCTTGCCTTTCGCCATCTGGTTAACTCTGGTCTTACTCTCTCTGACTTTGGCTTGACCTTCCTGCAAGCCTCGGTGTCAATACTCCTTGAAGACCAGTTCTCTCTAAGCCGAATTTGGGTTTGGAGAGCTGTGGTACAGGGTCACCTAGGGTGCAGACAGAAACCAGAAGGATTTAGTCCCCAGCTGTCCCTTGGTTCCTATGTTCTAATGGCTCTGCAAGGGTCCTTCTTGATCCAGCGAGTTTGAACAGAAGTGGTGGTCTTGCCTGTGCTTGAAGGTGTGTCAGCACTCCTGGGATACCAGCTCTCTCCTGGCACTATTTGAGTATGGAGCCCTGTGTCACAGGATCTGCTTTCTGGCCACTGAAAGAAACCAGAAGACCACTCCTCAGTCCCTGTGTCCTGGGGATTCCAGGGGGTATTCTGAGCAGACAGGGTTGCCCACACTCCTGGGTACTATTTTCCCAACACTATTTGACTATGGAGCCCTGGTGGCCCAGGTAGAGGTCTCCCGCCACAGATGGAAACCAGAAGGCTACTTCCCTTGGCTGTTCCTCAGTCCTAGTGTCCCAAGGATTCTGGGCAAGTCCTGCTGAGCAGTGTTGCTTGTCTTACCCCCACTCACGGGCTTTTCCACACTCCTGGAATGCTACCTTTCTCCTAGTGCTATTTGTCTATAGAGCCTTGTTGGTCCAGGCAGAGGTCTCCTGTCAGAGATTGCTCCTTTCCCCTACAGTTTCTCAGTCCCTGTGTCCCAACACTGGTGATCAGTGTTGCTGTTTTTCTGTATTTGTTTATGTGAACCATTTATATCTTCTTTAAAGCTCTCTATCATCTTCATGAGATGAGATTTAAGGTCACAGTCTTGCTCTTCTGGTTTGTTAGGATATCCAGGGCTTGCTGTAGTAGAAGAGCTGGGTTCCAATGGTGTCATATTGTATTGCCTTCTATTGATTATGTTCTTGTCCTTGCCTTTTGTCATCTGCTTGTCTCTGATGTTGGCTGACATGGATGTTCCAAGTTGAAGCAGGCCTCCAGGGAGGCAGGTGGATCAGTTTGTCTCGGGTTTGATCAGGTAGAATTGTGCCGGGGGTTTAGACCTGGCCTCCTAAGAGGCAGATGAAGGCATGGGGTGTGGTGTCATGTGATCAGAAACTGCTGTAGGTATATGTGGCCAGAAGGAAGATCGAGCTCCTTCAGGTCTTACAGAGTCAAGAGCTGCTATGCTTGCTGGAGTTCCTGCAGCTGAGGGTATATTGGGTGGGGATGTCTCACAAGTAAAGCTGCTGATCCATGACTGCTGTAGGTATAGGTGTAGACTGTAAAGAAGATGGCAGTTGGGAGACTTTTAAAAATATAGGCACTTTGTGCTATGAACCTGCCTCTTAGAACTTAGACTACATGTCTCATAGGTTTGGGTATGTTGCATATTCATTTTCATTCAACTCATGGAAGCATTTAACTTCTTAATTTCTGTCTTGTCTGATTTTTTCATTCAGCAGTCAGTTATTCTGGTCCAATAAATTTGTAAGATGTTTTTGGTTTTTGTTGTTGACATCTAGCTTTACTGTGGTGGTCAGATATCATTCAGGGTATTATTTCAATTACCTTGTATCTGTTGAGACTTCCTTTGTATATGGTCAATTTTGGAGAAGTTTCCTGGATATTTTCTGTTGCTAGTTTTGTTTGTCTGTGGTATCCATTTAACTTAGCCTGTCATTAGTTCCTGAGAGTCTCTCTTCTGTCCTTTGTATTCTGGTTTTGAGACTTGCCTCTGAGGCTCCTGTCTCTTTTCTTAAATTTTTTCATTCCAAATTTTCCTCAACCTTGGTTTTCCTCTTTGATACTATTTCCACTTTCAGGTCTTGAGCTGCTGTATTAATTTTCTTTCACTCTTTATTTTTGTTTTCATAAATTCACTGCCTCTTCAATGACTTCTATCATTTTTCTATATAAAGACAATTTTAAGAGCTTTGTCTTGTGTTTCAGTGATGTCATAAAACAATACTCATGGCTTAAGGATTCCTGGGATCTTGTGGAGACATATTGTCCTGAATGTTATTGTGATTTTTACAGCAAAGTCTAGTTTGAGTTTGGGAAGATTCTAATTCTGGTTTTTGATAACCAGTCCTGTCATTGTTGGTTGGTTGTTCCTTGATTTTTCTTGCCCTCTCTGGTTCTTAAGAGAGTTTGTAGCTGTGTATTACTTGGTAGAAAATTCTTTTGGTATACTGATAGGTGTGACCACGGGGGATTCTAGGTAAAATGTATATCTTATGTTGGGAGTTGACACTTGGTAATGGGGATGGGCTAAGAGAAGGGAGGCTGAATTTCATAGGAGGGAGTAAAGGAGGAGTTCCACCATGATCTCCTTACTCCCTGGGAATGGGCACAGATAGTATAAGGGGATATAGCAGTTGATCTGCTACCGACTTTGCAATTTGACTGGGTGAATGGACTTGGAGGAATGGGGAAAGAGGAAATTATCTGTACTTAGCATACCTGCTTCCCTGGATAGAGTGTGTTTTTGGTTGTTTCTTCAGATATGATCCATTGACTGGCCTTGAACAAGCAGACTAGTCTTGCTGGTCAGTAAACCACTGGCATCCTCCTGTTTTAGCCTCTGCAGAACTTGGATTGTAATTCAACCAGATACTATCACTTTGTGTATGTGGTTTGTGGGACTTGGAAGAGCAAGCACTGCACTGACTGAGCTATCTCCCTAGCTTCAGGAGCTAATTTAATAGTTACTTAGCATAAAGTAACCAGTAACCTCTCTGAGGTAACAGATGGCCTGCCAGAGTAGCAATGTCAATGCATAACTGAAGTCAGACTTTATACTTGCTAATATTGTGGCCAGTCCCTTAAGACCAGAAGTACAGATCTTTGTATAATAAATTGTATTTCCAGTGCATAGCTGGTAGGAAAGTTGTAGTCTATAACTTTATTTTCTATATTGGAAAGACTCAGCTTAAATGTTCCAGGGAAATTTTAATACATCCTTTTCTCTATAAAGTGTAAGAAAGGAGGCAGTGTTTCTGATATGTATCAGATTAGAAAATACTAATTATCATAGTGAGATGCTGGGGTTCCATAACTTAAATATGTTGTGAATAGCATGAATAGAATAAGAAAGGTTAATTGGATAACTTGAAGAGATGGATAAATAAAAACATGTGAAATTGTGTGTGCATCTGTGTGTGTATGAAGAATCACAAATTTTCATGAATTTTTAATTTTTGATGAATTAATCTATAACAGAAAACCTTACTGAGTATTGGGAATGCCAGTGTATTGTCATTTGAAGAAATGGTGTGCTTAAAAATATGATCCTTAAAAATGGGTCCTACTATGGGGAGAGAATTCCATGTACCTGTCATTCATTCATTCATTCATTTCATTCATTATTTTTCATAATATGAGTTCCTATTTTGTATGAGGAACTAAATATACATATGTGGCTCTTAGTACATATTTAACTACTCTTCCAAATATCCCAAGTCATCTAATTTCTTGTCAGTGATCTGAGAGGCTATGCAATATAAACTCTGAGAAGATGATGATGAAATTAGCTGCAATTCTGTAAGAAAGAATGGAGTGATTTTTCTTGACAGGTTTTGTTATTGTTTGAGAGTATGTGAGAGCTGAAAATATTTAAATTTAAAAATTTGAATAGTCTCAGAAAAGATAAATGTAGCATTCTTTCTCAGTAACAAGCTGTTACACTTTCTTATTGGGTAGTGGAGTCCATATTACAGCACAGAGATTTTTTTTTTAGAACCTTTCCTTCTGAAAAACCTTTTATGTTAAATATTGACTCTGGTTTAGCAAGTTATTCTACTAATTGTGCCATGGTTGGTTGGTGGCCCAATATAGTGATTTGGTTTTAAAAACTCCCTATTGCTCAATTCCATTCAGATTGCTTTTAAATGGATAATCTATAATTTCCTATTATGTTATTTTAAGTTACCCAATTTATTCATCAAAATTTAAAATTTGGGTTTCAGGATATTTTTTTAAATCTAAAACACCAAAGACATTGCACTTATAAGCAATCTTGCTAAACAGAGCTCAGTTTTTACAGTAGTCATAGGGTAGAACAAGTAGAGAGTAGAGAGTTCTAGATTAATAGTCACAATATTGTGGAACAGTAAAACAGTATAGGGTGTTTATGACCAATATTCACAGTAGAAAGTGTTCTGAATAATTAGTCATAGTACAGAGTATTCTGGACCAGTATCATAGTACAGAGAGATAGAGAGTGTTTGGGACCAGTAGTCACAGTATAAAATGGTCAGACCAGTTGTGTTCTGGGACAATATTCATAATACACAGTGTTCTGTGCCAGTATTCACAATGAAGTATGTTCTGGACTAGTAGTCACAATATAGAGTATTTTAGACAATTAGTTACAATATAGAGTGTTCTAGATGAGAATTCACAGTGGAGAGTGTTCTGTGCCAGGGTTCATGGTTTAGAATGTTCTGGAACAGTAGCCACAGGGTAGAGAACTCTCCACTACTGTGATAGAAGTTACAGGAATAGTTTTCTGAAACCTTAAAATATGTGTGTGGACTGTTTCCTATTTAATGGTCTCTAAAAGTCAGCATTAAGGACTCAGGCAGTCCCACAACATTAGGATGTAGTTAATGTGAAAGGAATGACAAAGATGGCGGGAAATACTAAAATCTGAGTAATTCCAACAATACATACTAAACCAAAAGACCATGTAATATGTGTGAATAGGCATGCAAGATATAATAAGACTCTTAATGTTATATAACTGTATGAGCTTTTATAAACAATTCAGCCTACATATATAGTACAAGGAAATTCAAGCTCAGATAATGCATAACTACAAAAACTATTTGGTACCCAAGTGAACATTGAAAGTTTTATCTGTTTACTTATGGCTGAAAATGTACTTCTGCCAGTCTTTGTTAGTTTTCAATTACAAATCTGAAGTCAGAACACAATCATGGTGTACTAAGGCCTCAGCTTGTTGACACATAAGTCAGTAAATGGAACAGGGCTCTATGTCAAGAAGCTCCCTGCCAAAAATACTTTACTTAGGCCATATCTGGCCTAAATTGGGTCCACAGTCTTGGGAAAGGCAGATTTAATAGATGTAGATAAATTGGCACAGCCACAATTAAATAAATTCAGGGCTGAGATCCAGAAAGACCATTTGATACAAGTCTGGAAATGTCATCAATTAGAAAGATAATAAATCAAACTTCCTTCTGAGCTTCTACCAGTTCCCTTCAGCCTCCAGTCATCATGCTGTCTACTAACTTCCAATAAGCCATGTCAAGGTTATAGATGTGGCAAGTAGATTCTTGACATACATCATGTTTTGTCTCTTCTCTGATGGAGAACTTGGACTTTGCTAAAGAGATAAGTAAAGAGAAAGTATTGTCTTTCTGTGTTATTGGTATAAATTCAGGTTTACTCCTGGGCTTGGTTTTAGATGTTTTATGGAGCATATTTTTAAAAATTAACTCACAAAGTTAAGAGCTTCTTTGGAGCATTTTCATGAATCAGCTGACTAATCTCTATTTGTCTCCCCCTTCTGTCATTCCTCCATCTCCAGACCCCCCTTTTTCTTACTGTCCTGTTTACCCCCAACTTCTTTATATTTTTTTTTATCACATCTTAATGACCACTTTCCAGGTCCAAAGATTTTTATCACATTTACATGCTAATACACACATTTAACAGAAGTTACGATGTATGCATGAGAGAGATGTACAATATTGACATTTCTGACCTTTACGTAAGTTTTATAATCCCATCCATTTTTCGTCAAGCTTCATGATTTCATTTTGTCTTCCATCTGAATGAAATTACATTGTGTATATGTCATTATCCATTGTGTATATGCCATTTTCCATTTCATAGCTGAAGGACACCTAGGCTAGTTCTGTTTCCTGGCTATTGTGAACATAAGAATGTTCAAGAATATTGTTTTGGTAGAGTTCTTGAAAAATATGTACATTCTTTGTACATCTAGTCATATGGCAGGTCTGTTTTCAGTGTTTTTGAGAGTCTTCTACACTGATTTACAAATCAGATTTAACTATCAAACTAAGAACAAATATTGACCTTAATACAATAAAATACAAGATTTAACAGTCATTCAATCAAGAAGCTTAATCATCTCAGTAAAATTCCCTTAAGAATAACTATATCATCTCCATTCTATTTTCCTGATATTGCCAATAATCATTGATTTCTTTTAACATATTTATCTTTGATGGAGCATTTAAATCAGCAGCTTTTATCTTTTTAAATATGCTTGGTTTCAAACAAGGCAGCATCAACGGAACCATTTAGTGTATTTCTGTTTGATATTGGACAGTAGTCCTAATCCTACTTCAATTAGATTAGCATTCATCCTCTGCTCCATATTTTGCTCTTTTTAACATGATAAATGTGGCTGCAAAGTGGGGCTTATCGTCCCAATGAATCAAAGAAAATGATAGTTATTTCTCTAGGATCTTGTAAAATCACCACTTTAAACATGAAGCAACAAGCCAATAAAATTTGAAGATTATGTCTGTTTTCCCAATGAACATCAGGACAAAGGAGTCGTAATCCATGGCAGCAAGTGCTATAATGACAGTGTGTGTGTGTGCAGAGTACAATAGGGACAGAGTTTATGATGAACTCTTCCTGACAGGGGAAAATAGAACTTGGGAAATCATTGAAATCTCACCAGGGGATCAAGGCCACAATTTTGCTGAGACTAAAGGAAAAGGTATGATTTCAAAGAAAGTAACTCTTGAAAAAGAGATAAGCACATCCCCAAAATTGGCAATCATAATTTTGTTTTAAATGATGAGAAAGGAATTGAGAATCAGATTGGAGTAAAATAAGATAGTATGAGCATGAGAATACAATATAGTCAACCACTCATACTTTATTCTATAATCTATAAAGTTTATAAAACAGAACAATCACCAGAATGCTTTAGAAATAATTTTTTTGGTGAATAAAAACAAGAATCTAACATAGGAGATAATGACTTGAATTAATAATATAAATTAAAAAATTGAAGAAAGGGGTTTATAGGATAGAATATATACATCTTGATGACTATGGGTTAAATAACTACCATCTAAGAGATTACTATTGGTGGAAGCTTTTGTATATATTACAAACAATGCATCAGAAGTGGTTCTGTGTGTGTCATACCTACATATAACTATTTGTACAAATCAAAACAACCCTGAGATTTTACCTCACACCAGTCAAAATGGTTAAGGTTAAAAACTCAGGTGACAGCAAATGTTGGCAAGGATGTGGAGAAAGAGGAACACGCCTCCATTGCTGGTGGGAATGCAGGCTGATACAACCCCTCTGGAAATCAGTTTGGCAGACTCTCAGAAAAATGAACATAATAATACTTGAGGACCCAGCTATTCCACTCCTGAGCATATACCCAGAAGATGCTCCAACATATAATAAAGATACATGTTCCACTATGTTCATAGCAGCCATATTTATAATAGCCAGAAGCTGGAAACAACCCAGATGTCCCTCAACTGAGGAATGGATACAGAAAATGTGGTACGTTTACACAATGGATTACTACTCAGCTATTAAAAACAATGACTTCATGATATTTGCAGACAAATGGATGGAACTTGAAAATATTATCCTGAGGGAGGTAACACAGTCACAAAATAATGAACATGGTATGTACTCACTGTTAAGTGGTTATTAGCCCAAGAGTTCAAAATACCCAAGAGTCATTTCACAGCAACAGTAGGGCTGAGTGTGAGGTCCCAGATGGAGGAGTTGGAGAAGGGACTGAAAGAGCTAGGAGAGTTTGCATCCCCAGGGAGGCAGGAACAGTGGTAACTGGACTGACCTCCCGATACTCCTGGAGACTGACCCACCAACCAAAGAGTACGCATGGAGGGACCCATGGTGCTGGCCACATATGTGGCAGAGAAGGGTCTTGTTAGCCATCGGGGGCGGAAAGGCCCTTGGGCCTGAGAGGGTTAGATCCCCCAGTAGAGGAGAATGCCAAGGAGGGAAGATGAGAGTGGGTGGGTGGCTGGGTGGGGAATACCCCCATAGTGGCAGGGGAAGGGGTAGGAAATTGGGAGGTTCCAAAGGCAAAATCTGGAAAGGGGGAAACATTTGAAATGTAAATAAAGTATGAAAAATAAAAAATAAATTTAAAAAAAATAATCATTTGTATGTAGAGATCTGTAAATTTTTGATAGTGACAATAATTGTACTTATCTTTAGTGGTTACATAGAGGCACAAGGCTCTCAAATTAGTCATCTAAAATTATTGTGACCTAGTACAGAAAAATTTATTTGTTCCTCACATATCCTAAATACTTCCTTTCCCTTTAGCATGTGTCTAAAGGATGTTCCTAAAGGCTGGTAAGATAGGTCAGTGGGCAAAAGCTCTTGCCATTTGGGACTAACAAGATTAGCTATATCCCTAGTAACCACATTAAGACTATTCAAATGTACTAGTGTGCAACTGGAAGCCCAGCATTCTGAAGGCAGTGACAGTTGGGAACATGTGAACCAGCTAAGCCAGTACTATGCAAATCACCTACAAAAAAACAGGAAAGACACTGCTTCAAGAAAGGTGAAAAAACAGAATTGATTTTTAAAAGTTTTTGCATGTAATCTCTTAAATAAAATTTCCTTTAAAAGAAATCAAATATTTTCAGTTTACCAAAATTTTACCACAGCATGAATGCTTTCTGTGATTTAATAACCCTTTCCTATATCTTGAAATATAGACCTGAGAATAGAGGGATATTGTTCCATGGATAAAGTAGCTTGGTGTTAGAATTACAGAATCTAGCTGAAGCAGTTGTAAATGAATGGTTGCAAATGGAGTAGTTATTGCTTGAGGTACGATGAGCAGTAAGGGTTATTTAAGAACGTGACATAGGAAATCCATCAATGTAATCCACTACATAAACAAACTCAAAGAAAAAAACCACATGGTCATTTCCTTAGATGCTGCAAAAGCATTTGACAAAGTTCAACATCCCTTCATGATAAAAGTCGTGGAAAGAGCAGGAATTCAAGGAGCATACCTAAACTTAGTAAAAGCAATATACAGCAAACCAGTAGCCAACATCAAAATAAATGGAGAGAAACTTGAAGCAATCCCACTAAAATCAGGGACTAGACAAGGCTGCCCTCTCTCTCCCTACTTATTCAATATAGTACTTGAAGTTGTACCTAGAGCAATCAGACAACAAAAGGAGGACAAAGGGATACAAATTGGAAAGGAAGAAATCAAAATATCCCTATTTGCAGAGGATATGATGGTATACTTAGGTGACCTGAAAAACTCCACCAGAGATCTGGTACAGCTGATCAACAACTTCAGCAAAGTGGACAGATACAAAATGAACTCAAATAAATCAGTAGCCTTCCTATACTCGAAGGATAAACAGACTGACAAAGAAATTAGGGAAATAACACTCTTCACAATTGTCAGAAACAATATAAAATATCTTGGTGTGACTCTAACCAAACAAGTGAAAGATCTGTATGACAAGAACTTCAAGTCTCTGAAGAAAGAAATCGTAGAAGATCTCAGAGGACGGAAAAATCTCCTATGCTCATGGATCAGCAGGATTAACATAGTTAAAATGGCCATCCTGCCAAAAGCAATCTACAGATTCAATGCAATCCCCATCAAAATCCCAACTCAATTCTTCATAGACCTAGAAAGAGCAATTCTCAAATTCATATGGAATAACAAAAAAACGAGGATAGCAAAAACTCTTCTCAACAATAAAAGGACTTCTGGGGGAATCAGCCTCCCTGACTTCAAGCTATTCTACAGAGCAGTAGTAATAAAAACTGCATGGTATTGGTACAGTGACAGGCAGGTATATCAATGGAATAGAATCAAAGACCCAGAAATGAACCCGCACACTTATGGTCACTTGGTCTTTGTCAAAGGAGCTAACACCATACAGTGGAAAAAGGACAGCATCTTCAACAAAAGGTGCTGGTTCAACTGGCAGTCTACATGTAGAAGATTGTGAATTGATCCATTTCTATCTCCCTGTACAAAGATCAAGTCCAGGTGGATCAAGGACCTCCACATAAAACCAGATACACTGAACTAATAGAAGAGAATGTGGGGAAGAGTCTCGAACACATGGGCACAGGGGAAAAGTTCTTGAACAGAACACCAATGGCTTGTGCTCTAAGATCAAGAATCAACAGATGGTACCTCATAAAACTACAAAGCTTCTGTAAGGCAAAGGACACTATAAATAGGACAAAACAGCAGCCTACAGATTGGGAAAAGATCTTTACCAATCCTACATCTGATAGAGGGCTAATATCCAATGTATACAAAGAACTTAAGAAGCTAGACTCCAGAGATCCAAATAACCCTATCGAAAAATGGTAAAGAGAGCTAAACAGAGCATTCTCAACTGAAGAAACTCGAATGGCCGAGAAACACCTAAAGAAATGTTCAACATCCTTAGTCATTGGGAAATGCAAATCAAAACAACCCTGAGATTTCACCTCACACCAGTCAGAATGGCTAAAATAAAAAACTCAGGTGACAGCAGATGGTGGTGAGGATGTGGAGAAAGAGGAACACTCTTCCATTGCTGGTGGGTATGTAAGTTGATACAACTTCTCTGCAGATCAGTTTGGCGAACCCTAAGAAAAATGAACATAATACTACCTGAGTACCCAGCTATTACACTCCTGGGCATATACCCAGAAGATGCTCCAACATATAATAAAGATACATGTTCCACTATGTTCATAGCAGCCATATTTATAATAGCCAGAAGCTGGAAACAACCCAGATGTCCCTCCACAGAGGAATGAATACAAAAAATGTGGTATATTTACACAATGGAATACTACTCAGCTACTAAAAACAATGACTTCATGAAATTCTCAGACAAATGGATGGATCTTGAAAATATCATCCTGAAGGAGATAATGCAGTCACAAAATAATGAACATGGTATGTACTCACTGTTAAGTGGTTATTAGCCCAAGAGTTCAAAATACCCAAGAGTCACTTCACAGCAACAGTAGGGCAGAATGTGAGGTCCCAGATGGAGGACTTGGAGAAGGGACTGAAAGAGCTGAGGGAGTTTGCATCCCCAGGGAGGCAGCAACAGTGTCAACTGGCCTGATTCCCCACCCCACCCCCCGATACTCCTGGAGACTGATCCACCAACCAAAGAATACACATGGAGGGACCCATGGTGCTATCCACATATGCGGCAGAGGAGGGTCTCGTGAGCCATCAGGGGGAGAAGAGGCCCTTGGGCCTGAGAGTATTAGATACCCCAGTAGAGGAGAATGCCAAGGAGGAAGGACGAGAGTGGGTTGGTGGGTGGGTGGGAGAATACCCCCATAGTGTCAGGGGGAGGGGGAAAAATGGGGAGGTTCCAAAGGGAAGATCTGGAAAGGAGGAAACATTTGAAATGTAAATAAAGTAGGAAAAATAATAATAGTAAAAAAAAATGTGACATAAAACCAGAGACTTATAGGTACCTACAGAAAGGCGCTCTCTCTCTCTCTCTCTCTCTCTCTCTCTCTCTCTCTCTCTCTCTGTGTGTGTGTGTGTGTGTCTGTGTGTGAATACAGAAGATGTCATATGAGTCAGATAGAGGAATGTAGTGCATCAAATTCTCAAGCTGGTAGAATTTGAAAGATCAGCTGGAAGGATGATGTCATCTTCATTTGCACTCTCTTGGACTAGTAGGAAAAAACTGGGATTAGAATAAGATACTTATTGTTCCACTTAGCAACACTTACTATCAAAGACATAAATAATCACCATAAGTTCAGATTATGATTGTTCCATGGTCTTATGATGATGAGCACTTTCTGCAATTTTCTTTTTCATAATCTGTTGCTTACTGTTGTCTATTCTTGGGTATTAGTTTATGAATTTGCTATGAATTCAGTAGCTCAAATTCTTTTAGGTTTGGTGTACTGCTTCTTAGCATGCAAGAGAATGTAGAGTTGCTTTCTATGAATGATAAATCTTTCTTGAAACCATAAAACACTTTGATCAGACCAGAGTGAAATGAATCTCCTACTGACCAACACCAATCATGATGGCCTGTAAGAATAAAAGTAAGGATCAATGAAGAATGGACAAATGGCTATAGGCCTTTCAGCTAACAATGTTTGCCATGGGTGACACTGCTGTGATAATGAGCCAAACTAACAATGTTTAATGATGTGCAAGACAAAGTATTAAATAATTTGGAAAATAAAACTTGGGATCTTAGAACATAGTATGTTTTTCTACTGATTTACAGGAACAATCAATGATATTCCATTTTTGCCTATGGTTCATAGTTTTATTTTAATTTTTATTTCTCTGCTAAGATTTATAGTCATAAACAGAAAATAGCTCTTTTGAACACACTCACTGTATTATTAAAGGGCTTCTTTGGTTTGGTTAGCTAGATATAAACTATTTCTTTCTTGTTCCACTCAAGATAGTATATCAGGATACAATTGAATGAAAGCATACAATTAGATGACTAACCTTTAAGACAGACTAATTTATGTAGAAACCATAAATCACTTTCCAATTTCAGTATTTGAACTATTATTACCATTAAATTATGGCCCTTGTGACACATGGCATGCATCATTGAAATGTTTGGACCTCTGGGTTAAAATCTTTGATGAAGAGGGAAACTTTCTTCTTTCTTTGTGACCCCTGCTTTAACATTTTTTAATTTTTAAATTTGTATGTTTTCCTTTTATTATTATTTATTTACTTTACATTACAGTCACAACTTATTCTCCATCTCCTCCCAGTTTCTCCTTCTCATCTCCCTAAGCCCTTTACACTCCCTATCCCTTTCTTCTCAGAAAAGGGGTGGTCTCCCATGGATATCAACCAGTCTTGACAATATTAACTCGTAGTAAGACTAGATGGATATTCTGCTGTTGAGGCTCACTGAAGCAAAATAGTCATCACACAAGGGAAAGAAGACATTTTCACAAATTTATGAGACATGTTCTTATTTAGAGACAGCATCAGTCCAGGATGATGGAGAGTAGGTTTGTAGCATCATGTGACTTGAGTCCATCTATTCCTGCTTCGATTACATTGCCCAAGTCCCCAGAATCCATTTCTTAAATTTATCAGAGGCTTTATTTGATCAAAAAGGAATATTCTCTACCTCATTAAATTCCTATTGGTATAGTATGGCCTTTGCACACAGGTTTGAAAAGTTGAGCAATTATTAGAGATTCATCTTTCCTCTTCATTTCTTTTTTTTTCTTGACACTTTATTTACGTTTCAAATGTTTACCCCTTTCCAGATCTCCCCTTTGGAACCTGCCCATTCCCTCCGCCCTCCCCCTGCCTCTATGGGGGTATTCCCCCCTTCCCACCTACACACTCTCAACTTCCCTCCTTGGCATTCCCCTATACTGGGGCATCTAACACCCTCAGGCCCAAGAGCCTCTCCTCCCCCTGATGGCTAACAAGATCCTCCTCTGCCACATACATGGCCAACACCATGGGTTCCTCTATGTGTATTCTTTGGTTGGTGGGTCAGTCTCCAGGAGCATCGAGGGGTCAGGTCAGTTGCCACTGTTGCTCCCTCCCTGGGGCTGCAAACTCCCTCAGCTCCTTCAGTCCCTTCTCCAACTCCTCCATCTGGGACCACACACTCAGGCCTACAGATGCTGAGAAGAGACTCTTGGGAATTCTGAACTTTTGGGCTAATAGCCACTTATCAGTGTTCATACTTTTCATACCGTGTTCATACTTTTGTGACTGTGTTACCTCTCGGGATGATATTTTCAATTTCCACCTATTTTCCTAAAAATTTCATGAAGTCATTGCTTTTAATAGCTGAGTAGTATTCCATTGTGTAAATGTACAACATTTTCTGTATCCATTCCTCTGTTGAGGGACATCTGGGATGCTTCCAGTAACTGGCTATTAAATATGGCTTCTATGAACATAGTGGAACATGTATCTTTATTATATGTTGGAGCATCTTCTGGGTATATGCCCAAGAATGGAATAGCTGGATCCTCAGGTAGTATTATGCTCATTTTTCTGAGGGTCCACCAAACTGATTTGCAGAGAGGTTGTAGCAGCTTGCATTCCCACCAGCAATGAAGGACTGTTCCTCTTTCTCCACATCCTAGCCAGCATCTGCTGTCACCTGGGTTTTTGATCTTAGCCATTCTGACTGGTGGAATCTCAGGGTTGTTTTGATTTGCATTTCCCTGATAACTAAGGATATTGAACATTTCTTTAGGTACTTCTCCGCCATTTTAGTTTCCTCAGTTGAGAATTCTCTGTTTAGCTCTGCTCCCCATTTTTTGATAGGGTTATTTGGATCTCAGTAGTCTAGCTCCTTGAGTTCTTTATATACTTTGGATATTAGCCCTCTATTGGATGTAGATTTGGTAAAGGTCTTTTCCCAATCAGTTGGTTGCCATTTTGTCCTATTTACATTGTCCTTTACCTTATAGAAGCTTTGTAATTTCATGAGGTCCTGTTTGTCGATTCTTTATCTTAGAGTACAAGCCATTGATGTTCTGTTCAGGAACTTTTCCCCTATGTCCATGTATTCAAGACTTTTCCCCACTTTCTCTTCTATTAGATTCAGTGTGTCTGGATTTATGTGGAGGTCCTTGATCCACATGGACTTGAGCTTTATACAGGGAGATAGGAATGAATCAATTCACATTCTTCTGCATGTAGACTGCCAGTTGAACCAGCATCATTTGTTGAAGAAACTGTCTTTTTTTCCATTGGATGGTTTTTGCTCCTTTGTCAAATATCAAGTGACCATAAGTATGTGGGGTCATTTCTGGATCTTCAATTCTATTTCATTGATCTACCTGCCTGTTGCTTTACCAATACCATATAGTTTTTATTACTATTACTCTGTAGTACAGCTTGAGGCCAGGGAGGCTTATTCCCCCAGAAGTTCATTTATTGTTGAGAATCATTTTTGCTATCCTGGGTTTTTTGTTATTCCATATGAATTTGAGAATTGTTCTTTCTATGTCTATGAAGAATTGAGTTGGAATTTTGATGGGGATTGCATTGAATCTGTAGATTGCTTTCGGCAGGATGGCTGGCCATTTTAACTATATTAATCCTCCCAATCAATGAGCATGGGAGATCTTTCCATCTTCTGAGGTCTTCTTCAATTCTTTCTTCAGAGACTTGAAGTTCTTGTCATACAGATCTTTCACTTGTTTGGTTAGAGTCACACCAAGATACTTTATATTGTTTGTGGCAATTGTGAAGGGTGTCATTTCCCTAATTTCTTTGTCAGTCTGTTTATCCTTCGAGTATAAGAAGGCTACTGATTTACTTGAGTTAATTTTGTATCTGGGGTTGTTGCTGAAGTTGTTGATCAGCTGCAGCAGATCTCTGGTGGAGTTTTTTGGGTCACTTAAGTGACCATATCATCTGCAAATAGGGATATTTTGATTTCTTCCTTTCCAATTTGTATCTCCTTGACCTCCTTTTGTTTTCTAATTGCTCTAGCTAGAACTTAAAGTACTATATTGAATAGATAGGGAGAGAGAGGGCATCCTTGCCTAGTCCCTGATTTTCATGGGATTGCTTCTCTCCATTTAGTTTGATGTTTTTCACTGGTTTGCTCTATATTGCTTTTACTATGTTTAGATATGCTCTTTGAATTCCTGATCTTTCCAAGACTTTTATCATGAAGGGATGATAAATTTTGTCAAATGCTTTTTCAGCATCTAATGAAATGATCATATGTTTTTTTTCTATGAGTTTATGTAGTGGATTACATTGATGGATTTCCGGGTATTGAACCATCCCTGCATCCCTGGGATGAAGCCTACTTGATCATGGTGAATGATCGTTTTGATGTGTTCTTGGATTCAGGTTGTGAGAATTTTATTGAGTATTTTTGCATCAATATTCATAAGGGAAATTGGTCTGAACTTTGTTTGTTGGGTCTCAGTGAGGTTTTGGTATCAGTGTAACTGTGACCTCATAGAATGAATTGGGTAGTGTTCCTTCTGTTTCTATTTTGTATAATAGATTGAAGAATATTGGGATTAGCTTTTATTTGAAGTTCTAATATAATTCTGCACTGAACCCATCTGGTCCTGGACATTTTTTGGTTGGGAGACTTTTAATGACTGCTTCTATTTCTTTAGGGGTGATGGGAATGTTTAGATGGTTTATCTGATCCTGACTTGTCCTTGGTATTTGGTATCTGTCTAGAAACTTATCCATTTGATCCAGATTTTCAAATTTTGCTGAGGATCTGATAATATCTTGAATTTCCTCAGAATCTGTTGTTATATCTCTCTTTTCATTTCCTATTTTGTTAATTTGGATATTGTCTCTGTGTCCTCTGGCTAGTCTGGCTAAGGGTTTATCAATCTTGTTGATTTTCTCAAAGAAACAGCTACTGGTTTTGTTGATTCTTTGTATAGTTCTTTTAGTTTCTACTTGGTTGATTTCAGCCCTTAATTTGATTATTCCCTGCCTTCTACTCCTCTTGGATTTATTAGCTTCTTTTTGTTCTAGAGCTTTCAGGCGTGCTGGTAAACTGGTAGTATGTTCTCTCTCCAGTTCCTTTTTGGAGGCATTCAGACCTATGAGTTTTCCTCTTAACACTGCTTTCATTATGTCCCATAGGTTTGGGTATGTAGTACTTTCATTTTCATTAAATTCTAGGAAGATTTTAATTTCTTTTTTTATTTCTTCCTTGACTACGTTATCATTGAGCTTCCATGTGTATGTTGGCTTTTTGTTGTTTTTGTTGCCATTGAAGGTCAGCCTTATTTTGTAGTGATCTGATAGGAGGCATGGGATTATCTCAATCTTCTTATATCTGTTGAGGCTTGTTTTCTGACCAATTATATGATTAATTTTGGAAAAAGTACCATGAGGTGCTGAGAAGAAGGTATATTCTTTTGATTTAGGATGAAATGTTCTATAGATATCTGTTAAATCCATTTGGTTAATCCAACTATGTTGGGGTTCATAACATCTGTTAGTTTCACTGCATCTATGTTTTGTTTGTGTTTCCAAGATCTGTCCATTGATGAGAATGGGGTGTTGAAGTCTCCCACTATTATTGTGTGAGGTGCAATATGTGCTTTGAGTTTTAGTAAAGTTTCTTTTATGAATGTGGGTGCCCTTGCATTCATTGTATAGATGTTCAGAATTGAGAGTTCTTCTTAGTAGATATTTTCTTTGATGACTATGAAGTGTCCTTCCTTATCTTTTTTGATGACTTTTGGTTGAAAATCAATTTTATCAGATAGTAGAATGGCTACTCCAACCTGTTTCTTGGGGCCATTTGCATGGAAAATTGTTTTCCAGCCCTTTACTCTGAGGTAGTGTTTGTCTTTAACATGAAACTGCATTTCCTGGATGCGGCAAAATGCTGGGTCCTGCTTATGTATCCAGTCTGTCAATCTATGTTTTTTTATTGGGGAATTGAGTCCATTTGTGTTAAGAGATATTAAGGAGTAGTGATTGTTGCTTCCTGTTAATTTCAATGTTGTTTTTATGTTTGTGCGGCTATCTTCTTTTGAGTTTGTTGAAAGATTACTTTCTTGCTTTTTCTTGCATGTAGTTTCCCTCCTTGAGTTGGCATTTTCCATCTATTATTCTTTGTAGGGCTGGGTTTGTGGATTTGTCATAGAATATTTTGGTTTTTCCATCTATGATAATTGAGAGTTTTGCTGGGTATAACTCAGCCTGGGCTGGCATTTGTGTTCTCTTAGAATCTGTACGAGATCTGTCCACGATCTTCTAGCTTTCATAGTCTCTGATGAGAAGTCTGGTGTAATTCTGATAGGTCTGCCTTTATATGTTTCTTGCCCTTTTTCCATTACTGCTTTTAATATTCTTTCCTTATTTTGTGTATTTGGTGTTTTGACTATAATATGACAGGAGGAATTTCTTTTCTGATCCAGTCTATTTGGAGTCCTATAGGCTTCTTGTATATTTATGTTTGTCTCTTTCTTTATGTTAGGAAAGTTTTCTTCTATAATTTTGTTGAAGATATTTACTGGTCCTTTAATTTGGGAATCTTCACTTTCTTCTATACCTGTTATTCTCAGGTTCTGTCTTCGCATTGTATCCTGGATATCCTGGATGCTTTGGGTTTGGAGCTTTTTGCATTTTGCATTTTTTTGACTGTTGTGTCAATGTTTTCTATGGTATCTTCCAGACCTGAGATTCTCTCTTCCATCTCTTGTATTCTGTTGGTGATACTTGAATCTATGACTCTTGATCTCTTTCCTAGGTTTTCTAGCTCCAGGATTGTCTCCTTTTGTGATTTCTTTATTGTTTCTATTTCTATTTTTAGTTCCTGGATGGTTTTGTTCATTTCCATTTAGTTGTGTTTTCATGTAATTCTTTAAGGGATTTTTGTGTTTCCTCTTTAAGGGATTCTACTTGGCTACCTGTGTTCTCTTGTATTTCTTTAAGTGGGTTATTTATTTCCTTCTTATAATCTTCTATCATCATCATGAGATGTGATTTTGAGCCTGAGTCTTGCTTTTGTGGTGTGTTGGGGTATCCAGGGCTTGCTGTGGTGGGATAGCTGGGTTCTGATGATATCAAGTCTCAAGTAGTCTTGGTTTCTGTTCTTGCCCTTGCCTTTCACCATTTGGTTATCTCTGGTGTTTGCCGGTCTTACTCTCTCTGACTGTGGCTCAACCTTCCTAAAAGCCTAGGTATCAGTACTTCTTGCATACTAGTTCTCTCTGAGAGGAATTTGGTTTTGGAGAGCTTTGGTACAGGGTCAGCTCTGGGATACAGACTGAAATAAGAAGGATCTAATCCACAGCTATCCCTTGTTTCCTGTGTCCTGATGGCTCTGCAAGGGTCCCTTTTGGTCCAGTGAATTTGAAAAGAATTGTTGGTCTTTCCTGTGCTTGATGGTGTGTCAGCACTCCTGGTATACCAACTTTCTCCAGGCACTATTGGAGTATGGAGCCCTGTGTCCCATGATCTCCTATCCAGCCACCTATAGAAACCAGAACCCTGCTTCTCAGTCTTTGTGTTGGGAATTCCAGGTGGGTCCCTCTGAGCAGACAAGCTTGCCCATACTCCTGGGAGGCTAGATTTCTCCAAGTGCTATTTGGCTATGGAACCCTGGTGGACCAGCTAGAGGTCTCCCACTACAGGTGGAAACTGGAAGGTTCCTTCCTCCTGGCTGTTCCTCAGTCCCTGTATCCTAAGGATTCCGGGCAAGTCCAGATGAGCAGTTTTCATCCTCTTACCCCCTCTCAAGAGCTTTTTCACACTCCTGGGTGGCTAGCTTTCTCCCAGCGCTATTTGGCTATGGAACCCTGGTGGCCCAGGCAGAGATCTCCCGCCACAGATGGAAACCCTTTCCTCTTCATTTCAAGCTTTATGCTTACCCTAGTTAAAAGGGACTGCTTTTCTTAATGCCTTCATAATCAGAGATAACTGTGTATGTACAGTATACTGTCCTGCACATTACACTGTCTTAAGACAATTCTGGGGAGTCAATGTTGATATGTTTCTGTTTTATACATCAAAAACATACCAAACTACTTGACTACATCTAGTCTGCCATGAGCCCATTCTTAACCTCTTAGCTGTACTGACTTTCTCCTTTGCTGCATAGGAACATCTATACACCCACCTGATGTCTCATCCTACCCTGTGAGTTTTCTTCTTTGACTTTACACAAAGCTAAAGACCATGATGTTTAAAAGCCACACATGCGTTCCTGTGTCTGCAGACATACATATATATATATATATATATATATATATATATATATATATATACATACAGATAGATAGATAGATATGCCAATCATGTATGCTGTATGATTATCAGTGGCTCATGATTGTTCATGTTCCAACTATAAACTTTCTCCTCATCTTAATAACCTTGACAACTTAAATTTGGAGATGCAACTCCATTTTAACTAGCTTTAACCTTTAAAGCCCTTACTGAAGTTGCCTATTAAACAAGCAAGGCTGTTAAGCATTTTTCAATACATCTGGGGAAAAAGGAGGACAATATTTTCAATATAGGTTATTCTTCAGATAAATCTCTTTGGAAATAATAGAATGTATTAAGCATGTGCTGGGATAAATGAGATTTTCAAGAGAGGTT
The DNA here is from genome assembly GCA_019843965.1 of Rhynchomys soricoides. NCBI lineage: Eukaryota > Metazoa > Chordata > Mammalia > Rodentia > Muridae > Rhynchomys > Rhynchomys soricoides. The sequence goes on from JADRCH010007258.1 coordinate 455,951, forward strand.
TATGGTGGAATGGAAAACTTTGAATTCTCTCATGTATTTTTGCTGAAAAAATGTATTGCAGCATTTCGTAGTAATCTTGTTTGTAAGTGTTTATAAATGCCTACAAGTTACAAACATAGGAAAAGGATCTTTAAATCTTTTAAGCTATTTTATGTATTTACCACCCAACACATATGCATGACTTTTAATAAGATGTGTGCTGATGTCTCATCCAAATAATCTGAGCCCTTTAAGTCAGAATGAAAAAGGTTTTAGAAGCAGAGTACTATGTCCTCCCTGAGGCTTCAAAATCTAAACAAATTATTTTAAATTCTTTTACATATCAGAAAAAGTATTTGATTAATCAGGATTCCATTTATACATCTTAATGATTAAACAAGCCTTAGGGACGTCCTTGTCCTGGAAGCTATAAATAAATTTGTTTACAGTTTTGAGTGTGTGTGTGTGTGTGTATGTGTGTGTGTGTGTGTGTGTATGCACTCAGTGTTTACATATTACGGTGATGTGTGAGAATAGGGAAGAAATTTAGAGTTATAGCTGATCCTATTCCTAGTTTTCCATCAAGCTCGGAAGGAAGGGAGTATTCGCCGATGCCAGCAAGAAGAGCCTCTCTATGGCAAACATTTCAGGTTATATTTGCCAGCAGAACTTTCAGTTAATGTAATTCATATATAAGAGAGAGCCCATCAGCCTGAATTTTAAAGTCTGGTTAGTTTGCTCTCCTAGGTGTTTGGAATCTTGTATTGCACAGGTTATTTTAAGGATATTTTGTTCAATAAGCTGATTGTGCATGCCAAAGTCATGCATTATATCACCCAATTTTATGTTTGTCTTTACACAGAGAGTTCTACTAAAGCCTTCTCTTAAAATATTTTCATGAAATTAAATCTGAATAAAAAGGATTTTAAATAATGCTTCACAGGTATTCAGTTACTTGAACATATTTATTCTTTATGAGTAGACCATAGACACTCCTTGGGTACAGAATGAAATTTCATTCCATTGTCTTTGCTTATTTCACTAATAGCTCAGAAACACTCATCTCAGCACATAGACCTGAGCAGCCTGCAGCAAGGTCTGGAAGTTATCCTCTAAAATAATACTATTCTATGAGCAAGTGCCCTAATCTGCTGTCTGCAAAGCTCGTCTTCATGCTATGTAGGGGGCACAATTTGTTCTGTGTTTTCTCAGAGTCATGTGGAACAGAAGGTTTTCCTGAAATCGTTTAAGTTCTTAAAGTCAAAAGATTTTTCAGTGACCAAGCTAAGAGTTCATATTAGCACAAGCAGGGAGCTACTGATTAAATCGAGAAGGAAGACAAGCCAGTCCCTACATTGTGAGACCTGTGTTGAACTTTACTTCCTTTCCTATGCTGCCTGTCTAGAGATATTGCTTACATGGAGAAATCAAAAGGAGAGGAAAACAATTTAGTCTATCCAAGGTAAGATTACAAAGTCAAAGGGAAGGTAAGAGAATGTATGTTTTTGAGGTGGTAAAATCATAGCACTGATGTCTCCATGCTCTTCTTTTATAGAAGAATCTATGATGGTGCAGAACCCATAACAAAAAACTAGTGATTTGATATTTGAGGGATGCCATTACTTAGTGTCCCAAACTATCATTGCACTCATTGGAAAAAGGTGGTTTGTTGTTTTGTTTTGTTTTTGTTTTGTTTTTCTGAGCTCAGTTTGACAAGTACCATCCATGTTGTACTAGACAACATGGGGATATTTTATTCGTAGTTCTTTGAGAAATCCATTTACCAGATTTGGCTCATATTCACTCTTCCCAGATCTACCTGACTTTCTGCTCAAGTTTCTGTCCCATTTGTTTATTCATTTCCCCCATTGGGGCCAGTATGTGCTGCCCATATATTCATGGATGTGTTATCATGCACAGGAACATGGCTAACTTATCAGGGGCTATACTCTTAACAAAAATCGACTTCCTCTCCTGGCAGCTAATGAAAAAAAGAGCGAGTGGCTCTTTGGTTAGAGGAGGAACTTCATGCACAACTAGCTTCTAGATGCTGGAATTTGATCCTAGTGTGGGCTTGTACAAGTCTTGTGTGTGCTATCTTAACAGCTGGGAGCAAAGCTTTCTTCTGTGTTCTGACAATACTATTTCCTTGTTAGTAATCTACTTTCACTAGATCTTTAGCTCATTACAAAGCCCCTTTTGTCCTTGGGAAGTTGGAGTACAACATATACTGTTCTCTTTAGGAGCAAACATTCTGAAGTCTATTATTCTCTGCACCTTAACCAGTCATGCCTCTCAGTGTTTGTCATCATCCATTGCAAAATGGAAACATATTGTGAATTTGATCTAATGCTGCTTGTACTATGTTAATTTGGGTCTCCAAAATTGCATGATAATGCACACATAAGACATTGAGGGAACCCAGTTGGTTCTGATTAGTAAATAACAATGCTGGCAGCAACGGCTGAGCAGGGAGACAAAGGTGAAACTTTTAGGATTTCCCTGCAAGGGATTGAGGAACAGGAGAAAAGAGATCCACCACGCAGAGAGTAGAGAGAAATGATACCATGCACAAGACAGTGCAGGACAGACAGAATAGCCACCACATAGGAACCAGAAGATCAAAGCCCAAGAGGGCTGCATGTCTGGGTCTGGGACAACCAATAAAGAGTATAGAATTTAGTAAGTAATAACTCAGGAACATTGGAATGGTGTAGGATGTTGCCTAGCTATTAAGCTGTTTAAGGCATATCAAAATATAAAGGCTATGTGTGTGTGTACTTCATTTGTGAACCCAGAACAGTGGAGAATGCTGTTGCCACTGGTATCAGTGGAAGTATTAATTGTATACTGCTAAAGAAAGTTCTCTAATGAGGTGTGTGTGTGTGTGTGTGTGTGTGTGTGTATACAGAGAGCAAGACAGAGAAGAGACAGACAGAGAGACGGAGAGAGGATAAGACTTATAAAATAAAGATACATGTGTAGTTGCCATATATCACTGTCTTTAAAATAATATATATAATAATATTGTATATTATGTTGCATAATATACATAATATTATATAACATGTATGAATATTATAATATAGATATGCGTTATCTATATTATAGATATATATAATTATTTATAATATAATTTATATTATAATATATATTATAAATAAATATCATGTTTATCTGAGATATATATATATATATATATATATATATATATATATATATATATGTGGTGTTGTCTTTTCAAGGATATCAGGCATAGCAAATTATGGAGCTAATTAAAGTTTCTTGTGAGGAAGCATCCAGATTGTTCACCCCAGGCACATAACCTCATCTCCCCACTCTGCCACACTCATTTATTCTGTGTGTGAGAAGGGGCTGGCAGCAGCTCATCAGTTTCAGTAACTACACAGAGCCAGTGTTTGAGCCCTAGCACTGACAGCTCCTATTACAGAGGGGGGACAGTGGTGGCACATCTCGCAATGTGAGTTTGCTGCAGATGACTATCTGCCAAACTGAAATAATTCAAAAGCACTGGTTGTATAAAATCAAATCGACCTGACTTAGCTCTAAGATATTTTTGAAAAATTCTAGGAATGCCACTCCATTTTTTTTCCTGAGCTTGTTTACATGAATAGCACCCTGAAAATTTAACAAACAAGGTCATCTGGGGAGAAGTATTTTTAACAATTTCATGAGTACATCTTTATAATTTTGCAAATTTGCCAGTTTTCCTAAGTTGTAGAAGTAATGCTACTTAATTATAACAAACTTTTGGCAGCTACAGTATTGGCTTCTTATATGTATTATTCATTATCTTAGTTAACTGATTTGTTGGAAATTTCTCAAAATTACCCAAAGGGAAATCTGAACTTGAAACTCAATATTATTTGATCTCTCCATTCCTCCACAAGAAAATAACATTTCTATGTTAAAACAGAGACCCATTTAATTATAATTATGAAATACTCAAAAAAGTGATTTAAGTATATGTCTCCACTTTCATGTAATGTGTGTGTATACCTTGCAAAGAAAAATAATTTAACCCTTCTAAAATACCATGTAAATCTTTAAAAAATGATAGGATGGAATTATATAAAATGATTACATATCAATATAATCAAATAAGAATTTGGTCATTCATGTCTTTGGTCAAAGTAAAGTGTCACCCATTGGCATCCACATCCACAAATCTTGTAGTAACTTTTCTCTTTTTTCTTTCCTTACAGTTGGACAGTGTCACCTCCCTAATCCAGGCAGCCAAGAATTTAATGAATGCTGTAGTGCAAACTGTGAAAATGTCATATATTGCTTCCACCAAGATCATCCGCATCCAGAGTTCTTCGGGGCCCCGGCACCCAGTTGTCATGTGGAGAATGAAGGCTCCAGCTAAAAAGCCCTTGATTAAAAGAGAGAAGCCAGAAGAAACGTGGGCAGCTGTCAGAAGAGGCTCTGCCAAGAAAAAGATCCACCCAGTTCAAGTCATGAGTGAATTCAGAGGGAGACAAGTCTATTAAATACCCTAATCCATGCTAGTGCCCATTTGTACACCCCAGGCTAACCATACTGCTTTATTTCATGGTTCATTGGTTCTTTAACTTCACCAAGTTTCAGAGTTAAGCTCACAAATAACATAAAACATTGCGAGTTAAACCAGTGTGGGATCCTGTCATTGTTGACTCTATATGGCCAGCACAACCTAGCTAAATGATTAGCAGTACCTAAGGAATAACACTCATGGGAGTCGCTTACCATTACCCTTCACAGGGAAGAGTTTATGTTCATTACAAAATGAACACAAGTGATAAAGTGAGTTCCTGTTACCCAGAAATGTCTGCACCCATGCATTCTTTATCCTTGGGAAGGAAAACTCTGATATAAGCTTTACACTTTCATTTTGCTAGACATAAAAGAGTTTATCAACTGTTTTCCCAATTAGTATTTGTACTTTCTTTAACACACCTAACCTGGTACCTAACCTGCCAGAAATGTGTCACTCTTGCCATGGGAAATTTTTAATTTCTAGATATCACTGCCCATTAGATGCCCATAACCAAGTAGATGTGACCTAGTGTGGATCTTCCAGAGGACATTTTCTAAACAACAGAATCATCTGTCTTTAGCTTCAACTAACAAGCCACCAAAAGAGCTTAATGGATGCTGTCCCCAAATTAGAATGTAAAGAACGAAAACAAATTTTTCTTTGGAAAAATTGGGTGATTAAATGTTAATTAAAAATTTGAATGAAAAGTATCCAGGATACCTTTATCTTTTTTTCTAAATATGATTTTATTTCCTTGTGTACTTGGCCCCCAAAACAAGCACTTGCTTTATTTTTACAAGCAATGACTTGAGAGCCTACTTAGGCAGTCTCAGGCTAAGACAACCTAGGTGAAATAAAACCAGTCAACAATAGTCAAGTTCGCTGTGGTAATACCTTGAGAACCCCAACCAGTGCTGTATGAAGTGTTTTAAATCCTCTTGCTTGTATCTCTTTCCTTGCTGTGTAAACTGCCAAATGCAGGACAATTCCAGGCAGTTTTATGCTTTGACTACAAAGTCTGGCAAAAAGTACTGTGGACCCCTGTGATCCATCTTTTGAAAGTCATTCTCCCCAATCAATAAATTGCTTCTCCGGGTTTAGAAAGTGATCTATAATATCAAACAGCAGTCCACATATGTCATGTTTGAAGTTCCTCATGCTCTCTCTCTCTCTCTCTCTCTCTCTCTCTCTCTGTGTGTGATTCAATTCCATTGATTTATTGTTTTTCTTGTACTCTGAGTTGCACTATTAATACATGTAACTCTGGGTTTGTTTTGAGTTATGCATTTACTTTATTACTAATATCAACACCTGTTATTTTGTAGATCATTAAAAATTTGCTTAACTGATAATTAAACCATTCACATTCAAGAAATAAAACTGAAAGTACTGATCATCCATTTTGTCATCTTGCTTGGTGGTGTGTTGGTTGGGCCAAACTATGTGTTTCTAATTGCTGAGATCTTTCTCACTCTCTTATTTTACTCCTTGTGGTAAAATATTTTTAGAAGCTGTTTAATATCCCCAAGGAAGTCTGTCTGTTAGAATTCAATTTTTAGTTTAGATAATGAATTTAACCATTAAGCGTTGACATCAGGCATGACATCATTGTGTGTCTACACAATTCAATTTGTGACTTTATGAAAATGAGTTCTTCTGAAAAGACTAAATCCACACATGTTAAAGCCATTATCCCAGTCTGAATATAGATATGCTTGAAACATCTTTCACAGTCAGTGTCCATTTCATATCACTCCAGATAAGATACCTGACAGAATCAACCTGAGATGCAACATTAATTTTGGTATATGGTTTCAAAGAAGTTTCAAACAAACAAAGCAGGGTATATAAGACAAAGTAATTGCCTCCATTGTAACTGGAAAATGTAGTTATATGGAAGCCAAACAGGAAACAGAGCAGTTCCCTTAAACATATTTCCACTAGGTAGACCCTCTCTCTATGGGGATTGTTTCAGATCCAAACCATAATACAAGAGGTTCCCCTGGTGTCCCATTCAAACTCTTATGGAAGTTATCATATAATCACTAAAAATTGGCCAGAAATATTGAAGCAATGCACTACCAGGGGACAGCAATATGGGAAAAATCACTGACAAGAGTGCCAGAAATGTTGAAAAAATGCATTACCAAAAGGCTGGTGATTTGGGCAAAAATCACTCACCAAAGGGCCAGTAAAATTGAAAAATGGCATCAACAGAGGTTGGCAAAATCACTGACCAAACTCCAAGAAAGGCTGAAAAAATGCCAAAACCAAAACCAGGCCATTGGGGGGGGGGAACCAGTTGACAAAAGTGCCAGAAATGTTGAAAAAAGGTATCATCAGGGACCAGCCATTTGGGCAAAATACCAGACAAAACAGCAAGAAATGTTGAAAAAGGGCATCACCAGGTGCCAGCCAGTTGGGCAAAAATTACTCACCAAAGGGCCAGTAATGTGGAAAAAACACATCACCATGGGCCGACCATTTGCGCAAAATCACTGACCGAATGGCAAGAAATGTTGAAAAATTGCATCACCAGGGGCCAGCTATTTGGACAAAATCACTGACCAAATGGCCAGAAATTTTGAAAAATGACATCACCAGGAGCCAGTCATTTAAGAAAAAAATCACTGATAAAAGTGCCAGAAATGTTGAAAAAAAAAAAATCGCATCACCAGAGGCGAGCCTTTTGGTTAAAAATCACTGACCAAATGGCCAAAATTAGTGAAAAAGACATCAACAAATGTGCAAAAATATTTATTAAACAGCCAGAAATGTTGAAAACAGGCATAAATAGGGACCAGCCATTTTTACAAAATAACTGACCAAATAGCCAAAAATGTTGAAAAAAAAAAATCCATGACTAGGAGCTGGCTAATTGGGCAAAATCACTCAACAAAGGGCCAGAAATGTTGAACATGGCAACAGAGGCCAGCCATTTGTCCAAGTCACTGACCAAACAGCCTGAAATGTTGAAAAATAGCACCAATAGAGGCCTACCATTTGGGAAAATCATTGACCAAACAGACAGAAATGTTGAAAAAAGGCATCACTAGGGGCCAGCCACTTGGGTAAAATCACAGACAAAACTATAAAAAATATTGGAAAATGGCATCACCAAGGGGCAAACAATTGGTCAAAAATCAATGAAGTAATCCTACATCAGAAGCTGGCTGTTTTGGCAAAATCACTCACCAAAGGGCCAGAATTGTTAAAGAAAGAATCATCAGGGATCGACTATTTGGGCAAAATCAATGAAAAGATTGCCAGAAATGATGAAAAATGCATCGTCAGGGACTGAAGATTTGGGCAAAATCACTGACCAAACTGCCAGAAATGTTGGAAAAAGGAATCACCAGGGGCCAACTTTTTGGGGAAAAAAATCACTGACAGGTGTGTCAGAAATTGTGAAAAATGGCATCACCAGTGGCTGGCCCTTTCCTCAAAATAACTGACCAAATAGCCAGAATTTATGAAAAAAAGGCATCAACAGAATCCGGCCATTTGGCCAAATCACAGACCAAACTGCCAGAAATGTTGAAAAATGGCATCAACAGAGCCCAGCCATTTGGGCAAATTCATTGAACAAGCAGCCAGAAATTTTGTGAAAAAGGAATCACCAGAGTCCGGCCATTTGTCCAAGTCAACATTTCCCCAAATGGCCAGCCCCTATTCATGCATTTTTTTTCAATATTTCTGGCTGTTTGGTCAGTGATTTTCCCCATGTGGTTGGCCCGTGATCATGCTTTATTTCAACATTTCTGGCACTCATGTCAGTAAGTTTGCCCAAAGACCAGCCCGTGCTCATGCATTTTTTTTCCAATATGTCTGGCTATTTGGACAGTAATATTGCCAAAATGCCCAGCCGTTGGTCATGCAATTTTTTTGACATTCTGGGCATCAGTGATTTTTCCCAAATCGACGGACTCTGATCACACATTGTTTCAACATATTTTGGAACTCAAGTCAACCCACCGGCCCCTGGTCATGTGTTTTTTTCCAATATGTCTGACCATTTGGACAGTGATAGTGCCTAAATTGCTGGCCCGTGCTTATGCATTTTTTTTTTTTTGACATTTCAGGTGCTTTGGTCAGTAAATTTTCCCTAATGGACAGCCCTTGATCACACATTATTTCAACATTTTTGGCACTCATGTCAGTGATTTTACGCAAATGGTCATGCATTTTTTTCAACATTTCTGTCCGTTTGGTCAGTGGTTTTGCCCAACTGACCGGACCCTGGCCATGGATTTTTTTTTTTTTGAAACAGTTCAGGCCCTTTGGTCAGTGATTTATTTTTCCCCTAATGGCCGGCCACTGGTGATGCCATTTTCCAACATTTCTGGCAGTTTGGGCTGTGATTTTGCCCAAATGGCGTGTCCCCGGTGATGTCTTCTTTCAACATTGCTAGCCATTTGGTCAATGAATTTGCCCAAATGATCAGCCCCTGATGATGCATTTTTTTTTTTTCAAGATTTCTGGCACTCTTTTTTGTCAATGATTTTTTTTTCCCCAAATTACCAGCCCCTGGTGATATCACTTTTCAACATTTCTGGCAGTTTGGAGCAGTGATTTTTGCACAAATCGCCAGTCTCTGGCCGTTTTTTCAGTGATTTTGTCCAAGTGGTTGTACCATGATCATGCATTATTTCAACATTTCTGGCACTCATGGCAGTGATTTTGCCCAACCACCGGCCCCTGGTCATGCATGTTATTCCCATATGTCTGGCCGTTTGTACAGTGATATTGCATGTTTTCAACATTTTGGGCGCTTTGGCCAGTGATTTTTTTCCCAACTGGGTGGCCATGTTAGTGATTTTGCCCAACCACCAGCACGTGGTCTTGCAGTCATCCAACATTTCTGGAACTCTTGTCAGTGATTTTTTTTCTCAAATGGCCAGCCTGTGGTGATGTCATTTTTCAACATTTCTGTCAGTTTGGTAAGTAATTTGCTCAAATGTCGTGCCCCTGTTGAAGCCATTTTTTAAATTTCCAGCCTTTTGGTCATTGTTTTTGACCAAACAATTGGCCCCTGATCAGGCAATATTTTCAACATTTCTATCAGTTTGGTCAGTGATTTTGACCACATGAATGGTTCATAGTCATGCATCTTTTTTGATATTTCTGGCACTCATGTCATTGATTTTTCCCAAATGACTGGCCCCTGGCATGGATTTTTTTCAACAATTTTGGGTTTTGATGAGTGATTTTGTTTCCCAAATGGCCAGGCCCTGGTGATGCCATTTTACAATATTTCAGGCAGTTTGAACAGTGATTTATTCACAAATCGCCGGATGCTGATATAGACATTTTTCAAATTTTTGGTTCAGTTATAGTCAGTGATTTTCCTAAATGGCCGGCCCCTGATCGCACATCATGTCAACATTTCTGGCACTCTTGTCAGTGATTTTGCCCAACCATGAGCCACTGGTCATGCACTTTTTTCCCAATATATCTAGCTTTTTGTACAGTAATATTGCCTAAATGGCCAGCCTGAGGTGATGCATTTTTCGGCATTTTGGGTGCTTTGGTCAGTAAATTTTTCCAAAAAGACCTTCCCTTATTCACACAATATTTCAACATTTTGGCACTCATGTCAGTGATTTTGCCACTGGCCCATGGTTATGCTTTTTTTTTTTTTTACCATATGTCAAGCCCTTTGGACAATGATATTGCCTATATTGCCAGACCTTGGTCACTCATGTTTTTGACAATTCAACGGCTTTTTTCAGTTATTTTTCTAAATGGGTGGCCCTTGATCTCACATTACTTCCATATTTTTGGCACTTATGGCACTGATCATGCCCAATCACCAGCCCTTGGTCTTGCAGATTTCCCATGTTTGTGAAACTTTTATCAGTGATTTCTTTTCTCAAAAGGCCATCCTGTGTTGATGTCATTTTTCACCATTACTGTCAATTTGTTAAGTAATTTGCTCAAATGTTGTGCCCATGGTAATATCTCCTTTCAACATTTCTAGCCCGTTGATCAGTGAATTTGCCCATATTCATGCATTTTTTCAAGATTTCTACCTCTCTTGTCAATGATTTCTTTCCCAAATGGCCGGTCTCTGGTGATCTCATTTTTCAACATTTCTTTCAGTTTGGATACTGATTTTGGCACAAAACTTCGGCCCCTGGTATAGTCATTTTCATATTATTGGCCGTTTGTTCAGTGATTTTTTTCCCCATGGGCCATATCATGATCATGCATTATTTCACCTTTTCTGGAATTCATGTCAGTGATTTTGCCAACATGTTGATACCCTGATCATGCATTATTTCAACATTTATGGCACTCATCTCAGTTATATTTGCCCATGTGGCCAGCCCCTGATCTTGAGGGTTTTCAATATTTCTGGAACTCATGGCAGTGATTTTGACCAACCACCAGCCCCTGGTCATGCATGTTTTTCTTATATGACTGACTGTCACTGATTTTTTTCCAAATGGCTGGCCCCTGATCACACATTATTTCAACATTTTTGGCATTCATGGCAGTGATTTTGCCCAACTATCTGCCCCATGTCATACATTTTTCTCCAATATGTCTGGCTGTTGGACAGTTTAATTGCCTAAATATCCGGCCCACGGTCATTCATTTTTCGGCATTTTGGGAGCTTTGGTCACTGGTCAGTAATTTTTACACAAACGGCGAGTCCCTGGTGATGTCTTCATTCCACATTTCTAGCCGTGAATTTAGATTTCTAGTGTATTTGCCCAAATGATCAGCCCCTATTCATACATTTTTTTTTTCATGATTTCTGTCACTACTGTCAATGACTTTTTTTTTCCCAAATGGCCAGCTCCTGGTGATGGCATTTTTCAACATTTCTGGCAGTTTGGACAGTGATTTCTACACAAGTTGCCAGCTCCTTGTATAGTCATTTTTCAAATTTTTGGCTGTTTGTTCAGTGATTTTGCACTATCAACCCTACTCTCATCATGAGTTCTTTCACCATTTCTGGCACTTATGTCAGTGATTTTTACCAATGTGGCCAGTCCCTGATCATGCATTATTTCAACTTTTCTGGCACTCATGTCAGTGATTTTACCTAACCATCTGCCATTAGTCATGCATTTTTTTCCAGTATGTCTGTCCCTTTGTACAGTGATATTGCCTTAAAGACTGTCCCTTGGTCATGCATGTTTTTGACATTTCTGGCACTATAGTCAATGATTTTCCCAAATGGGCAGCCCCTGATCACACATCATTTCAATATTTCTGGCACTCATTTCAGTGATTTTGCCCAACTACCCAACCATCTGCCATTAGTCATGCATTTTTTTTCAATATGTCTGGCTTTTGGACAGCAATATTACCTAATTGGCCTGCTCGAGGTTATGCATTTTTCAGCATTTCTGGCACTTTGGTCAGTGATTTTTTCCAAAAAGACTTTCCCTTACTCACACATTATTTCAATATTCCTGGGACTCATGTCAATGATTTTGCCCAACCACCATCCCATAGTCATGCTTTTTTTTTTTTTTTTTAACCATATGTCAGGCCCTTCGGATAGTGATATTGCCTATATAGGCAGCCCTTGGTCATTCATGTTTTTGACAATTTGGGCGTTTTTTCAGTGATTTCCCAAATGGGCAGCCCTTGATCGCACATAAGTTCAACATTTTTGGCACTCATGGCACTAATTTTGCCAAACCACCAGCCCTTGGTCTTGTAGGCTTCCAATGTTTGTGAAAATCCTTGTCAGTGATTTTTTTCTCAAAGGGCCAGCTCCTAATGATGTCAATTTTCAAAATTACTGTCAATTGGGCAAATAATTTGCTCAAATGCCGTGCCCATGGTGATATCTGCCTTCAACATTTCTAGCCATTTGATCAGTGAATTTGCCCATGATTGTTCATTTTGTTTCAAGATCTCTGGCACTCTTCTCAATGATTTTTATTCCCAAATGGCCAGCCCCTTGTGATGTCATTTTTCAACATTTCTGTCAGTTTGGACACTGATTTTTGCACAATACTTCAGCCCCTGATATAGTCATTTTCATATTATTGGTTGTTTGTTTGGTGATTTTTCCCTATGGGCCATACCATGATCATGCATCATTTCAACTTTTGTGGAATTCATGTCAGTGATTTTGCCCAACCACGCCCATGGTCGTGCATTTTTTTTTCCCAATATGTCTGGCCCTTTGGACAGTGATATTGCCTAAATGGCCAGAACTTGGTCATGCATGTTTCCAAAATTTAGGGTGCTGTGTTCAATGATTTTCCCAAATTGTCGGCCCCTGATCTAACATTATTTCATCATTTTTTGGCACTCATGGCAGTTATTTTGCCCAACTACTAACCCCTTGTCATGCATTTTTTTTCCCAATAAGTCTATCCCTTTGGACAGTCATTCCCTGGTCATGTATGTTTCTGACATTTTGGGTGTTTTGGTCAGTGATTTTCCCAAATAGGAAGCCCTTGATCTCACATTATTTTAACATTTTTGGAACTCATGTCTGTGATTTTGCCCTACCACAGGCCCCAGGTCTTGCAGTTTTACAACATTTCTGGAACTCTTGTCTGTGATTTTTTTTCTCAAAAGGCCAACCCGTGGTGATGTCATTTTTCAACATTACTGTCAGTTTGGTATGTAATGTGCTCAAATATCATGCCCATGGTAAAGGCTTCCTTCAACATTTCTAGTCTTTTGGTCAGAGAATTTGCCCAAATGATCAACAGCTTACCATGCATTTTTTTCAAGATTTCTGGCACTCTTGTCAATGATTTTTTTCACAAATGGCCTCACCTGGTGGTGTCAATTGTCAACATTTCTGGCAGTTTGTACAGTGATTTTGCACAAATCCAAGGTCACTGGTATAGACCTTTTGGAAATTTGGGCCGTTTGTTCAGTGATTTTGCCCTAGAGGCTTTATCCAGATCATGCATTATTTCAACTTTTCTGGCACTCATGCCAGGGATTTTTGCCTGTGTCACCATACACTGATCATGCATTATTTCAACTTTTCTGGAAATCAGATCAGTCATATTTGCCCATATGACTGGCCCCTCATCATGCATAATTTTAACATTTATGGCACTCATGTCAGTGATTTAGCCCAAATACCCGACCATGCTCATGCATTTTTTTCCCAATTTGTCTGGCCGTTTGGACAGTGATATTGCCTAAATGTCCAGACCTTGGTCACACATGTTTTCAACATTTTGTGCATTTTGTACAGTGATTTTACCAAATGGGCAGTTCCGGAACTCACACTACTTTAACATTTTTTGGCACTCATGCCAATGACTTTGCCCAAGCACCGGCCACTGGTCTTGCAGTTTTCCAATATGTGAGAAAATCTGTTATGTTTTTGTTTGTTTGTTTTTATTGTTTTTTTTTCTTTTCTTTTCTTTTTGGCTTTAGAGACAGGGATTCTCTGTATATCCCAGGTGTCTTAGAACTCACTCAGTAGACCATGCTGGCCTTAAACTCAGAAATCTGTCTGTCTTCTTCCCAAATGCTTAGATTAAAGGTGGGCACCACCAGTGCTCAGCTATTTGTGAAACTCTTGTCAGTGATTTCACACTAGGCCATGTTGATGTCATGTTCAACATTACTGTCAATTTCTTAATGTTTTCAACATTTCTTGCTCTTTGTACAGTGTCTTTTCAAAGTGGGTGGCCCCTGATCTCTCATTACTTTAACATTTTGGCACTCATGGCAATGATTTTGCAGAACCACTGTCCTCTTGTCTTGCAGTTTTCCAGTATTGGTGAAACATGTTTTAATTTTGTTTGTTTGGGTTTTTTTGTTGTTTTGTTTTGTTTTCTTGTTTGTTAGAGACAGGGTTTCTCTGTATAGCCTGTCTGTCCTGGAACACACTATGTAGACAAAGCTGGACTCTAACTCAGAAATCCACCCATCTCTGGCTCTCACTTGCTGGGATTAAAGGCATGCACCACCATTGCTTGTCTATTTGTGAAACTCTTGCCAGTGATTTTTTTTTGCAAAAGACCAGCCCATGCTGATGTCATTTTCCAACATTACTGTCAATCTGTTTTGTAATTTGCTCAAATTTTGTGCCCATGGTGATGTCTTCCTTCAACATTTCTACCCATTTGATCAGTGAATTGGTTTGGTTCTCATGTTAGGGATTTTTGCCAATGTGGACGGACCCTGATCATGCATTATTTTAACATTTCTGGCTCTCATATCAGTGATTTTGCCCAATCACCAGGCCGTGCTCATGCTTTTGTTTTTTTTCCAATATGTCTGACCGTTTGGACAATGATATTGCCTAAATGGCCAGACCCTGGTCTCGCATGTTTTCAACATTTCGGTCCCTTTGTACAGTGTCTTTCTAAAGTGGGAGGTCCCTGATCTCTCATCACTTCAACATTTTTGGCACTCATGGCAATGATTTTGCCCAAACACTGGCCCCTTGTCTTGGAGTTTTCCAATATTTGTGAAATATATTTTATTTTTGTTTGGTTGGGTTTTTTGTTGTTGTTGTTTTTGTTTTTTAGAGACAGGGTTTATCTGTGTAGCCTTTCTATCCTGAAACACAGCCTGTAGACAAAGCTGGCCTCCAACTCAGAAATCCACCTTTCTCAGATTCCCACGTGCTGGGATTAAAGACCTTTACCAACACTGCCTGACTATTTGAGAAACTCTTGTTAGTGATTTTTTTTCCCCAAAAGGCCAGGCCATAATGATATCATTTTTCAACATTATTGTCAATTTGTTAAGTAATTTGCGCAAATTTCATGCCCATGGTGATATCTTCCTTCAACATTTCTACCCATTGGTTCAGTGAATTTGCCCCTGAGTTTGCATTTTTTCAAGGTTTCTGACACTCTTGTCTATGATTTTTTTCTGAATGGTAGGCCCTTGGTGATGTTATTTTTCAACATTCCTGCCAGTTTTGACAGTGATTTTGCACAAACTGCCGTCTTCTGGTATGAACATTTTTCAAATTTTTAGTTGTTTGTTCAGTGTTTTTGCCCTAGAGTTATTATCCTGATCATTCATTATTTCAAAATTTCTGACATTCATGTAAGTCATATTTACCCATGTATCCGGCACCTAATAATGCATTAGGCATTTAAAGTTTCTGGCATTCATGTCAGTGATTTTGCCCAACCACTGGCCCATACTCATGCATTTTTTTTCCCAGTGTTTCTGGCTGTTTGGACATTGATATTGCCTAAATGGCCAGACCTTGGTCATGCATGTTTTCAACATTTCGTGTGCTTTCTACAGTGATTTTACCAAATGGGTGGCGCCTGATCTTTAACATTTTTGGTACTCACGCTAATGTTTTTGCCCAAGCATGGACCACTGGTCTTGCAGTTTTCCAAAATGTGAGAAAGTCTGTTTGTTTGTTTATTTGTTTTTGGTTTTAGAGACAGGGATTCTCTGTAAAGCCTAGTAGTCCTAGAACTCACTCAGTAGACCATGGTGGCCTCAAACTCAGAAATCTACCTGTCTGCTTCCCAAGTGCTTGCATGAATGGCAGGCACCAGCACTGCCTGGCTATTTGTAAAGCGCTTGTCAGTGATTTTTTTTTCCCAAAAGGCCAGCCCATGTTGATGTCATTTCCAATACAACTGTCAATATGTTAAGTAATTTGTTCAAATTTTATGCCCATGGTAATGTCTTCTTTCAACATTTCTACCCGTTTAGTCAGTGAATTTGCCCCTGATTGTGCACTGTTTCAAGGTTTCTGGCACTCTTGTCAATGATTTTTTTCCAAATGACCGTTCCCTGGTGATGTCATTTTTCAACATTCTTGCCAGTTTGGACAGTGATTTTGCACAAACTGCGGGCTTCTGGTATAACCATTTTTCAATTTTTGGCTGTTTGTTCAGTAATTTTGCCTTAGTGGCATTATCCTGATCATGTATTATTTCAACTTTTCTGGCACTCATGTTAGGGATTTTTGCCAATGTGGCTAGCTACGAACATGTGTTATTTCAACATTTCTTGCACTCATGTCAGTAATTTTGCCCAACCACCGGCCCAAGCTCACACATTTTTTTTTTCCAAATATGTCTGGCCGTTTGGACAATGATATTGCCTAAATGGACAGACCTTGGTCTAGCAAGTTTTCAACAATTCTGGCCCTTTGTACAATGTCTTTCCAAAGTGTGTGGCCCCTGATCTCACATTACTTCAACATTTTTGGCACTCAAGGCAATGATTTTGCTGAACCAACAAACCGTGGTCTTGCAGGATTTTAATATTTGTGAAAGTTTTTTTGTTGTTGTTGTTGATTTTTCTAGACAGTTTCTCTGTTTAACCCTTGCTGTCCTGGAACTCACTCTTTTGACAAGGCTGGCCTCCAACTCAGAAATCTGCCTATCTCAGCCCCTCACATTCTGTGATTAAAGGCATTTACCACCTTTGCTTCGCTATTTGTTAAAGTCTTAGTGATTTTTTTTCCCAAAAGACCAGCCCATGGTGATGTCAGTTTTCAACATTACTGTCAATTTGTTAAGTAAGTTGCTCAAATTTCATGCACATGGGGATGTCTTCCTTCAACTTTTCTAGCTGTCTGATCAGTGAATTTGCCCCTGATCATGAGTTTTTTTCAAGACTGTGTGTTAGATCGCCTCTATGAAAGAGTACACTTCTTCCACCTATAATGCGTTAAGTAAAACAATAGCGTTTCTAGATCCAAGAACAAAAAGGACAACACGTACTGGACCTTTTCCTGTATTGTTGTGATAGCCTCGATAATGTACTATTCTTTCAGTACATTAAATCTAATTCTTTTCTAGTTATTAAAACAGAGAGGAAGAGAGGGCAATGCACATTGTAGGTTGTATTCTGTGGCGTTCTTTGTAAAGTACATTATACGCATTTCCAACGCATTAAGTAAAACTTGTAGCTTTTCAGGCAACAGTAAGGAAAGGAACACAGAGCACTGCAGATTTCACTGT
>JADRCH010007270.1:1117-38936 GCA_019843965.1 Rhynchomys soricoides
AAGGCTTGCTATAGATAGAAAGGTAGAGGGGAGGCTGACTCTTGGAAAGTTTTCCTACAGCCGGGCTGTGGCGGTGCATGCCTCTAATCCCAGCACTCGGGAGGCAGAGGCAGGCGGATCTCTGAGTTTGAGGCCAGCCTGGTCTACAGAGTGAGTTCCAGGACAGCCAGGGCTATGCAGAGAAACCCTGTCTTGGAAAAAAAAAAAAAAAAGTTTTCCTGTACTTGAGTACAGTGGGATTACACAGGCATACACAGAGAGACACAGAGAGGCACACAGACATACACATATACACACACCCATAGACACCCACAGACATACACAGACACACACACAGAGACACACAGACACATATATACACACACAGACACACAGAGACACACATACACACACAAACATAGACACACACACACACACACATTGAGATTAAAATTAAGAATTTTTGGTTTGGTTTTTCAAGACTGGGATTCTCTATGTAGCCCTGGCTGCCCTGGAACTCACTCTGTAGACCAGGCTGGCCTCAAACTCAGAAATCAGCCTGTCTCTACCTCCCAAGTGCTGAGATCAAAGCTGTGTGCTACCACCACCCAGCAAGACTGGGGTTTAAACAACACGTCAAGCCAACAACACTGCAAAACAATAATTACCAACAATGAAACCCAAGAACTCCTTAGGAAAACTGAGTCTGAGTTAATTTTCTCTAATGCAACCCATGCACTTAGTGTCAGGTTGAGGCCTCACTGCCTAGGGATGAGACAGCCTCACCCATTCTGAGGTTAAGGAGCTTTGCTGTGTTTGCTGTGGCAGGAGAGCGACTGACAAATGGGATATCTCAAGTAATATTTTGAGAGAAGGATGTGCTAGAACCCATCTGTAATCCTAACACTCGGGAGGTAAAGGCTGGAGGATTAAAAGTTCATGGCTAGCTTTAGACCCAGAGTGAGTTTGACAGCCTGGGCTACATGAGACCTTGTCTCAAAAACCAATAAATAAATAAATACAGACTTTGAAGGGGCCTCATTTAGGAGGTCAGGGAGGTGTGATGTCTGGAGGCCAGGCAGGATCCTAAAACTATTTGTTAAGGATGTCAAACAGGGCGGTGGAGAATATTCTAAGGTCCTTTCCAGGGTACATTCTAGTTACTCAACCCTGGGAACCCCCTACGTGGGGGCCTTCTTGTTTCTCATTGTAATTCCTTGCCTTCCGGTTTAGCCAACGGAATTGGACTTTTCTGTGTCTCCAATTTCAGCCCTCGAGGCAGAAAGGGGAGTTCCCCCCAGCAACGGGGGAGGCTGACAGGGCAGACAGACCCTAGCCAGCCTAATTGCTCTTTCCTATAAATTAGGAAAAAAAGAAAAGAAAAAGCCTCACGGGTCTTGAGGCTGCTGGGCTAGACTGTGATTCTGACTTCCAGCAACTGTTTATGAAAGCCTTGAGGAAGGACACCTAGGTTGTGGAGAGTGGGTGGGTCTCAGATCTCCTGGAGCTGCAGTTACAGGCGTTGTGAGGTGGATACTGGGAGCCAAGCTTTGATCCCTCTGCAAGAACTTCAAGTACCTTTTATTCATTTTCTTTCTTGAGACAGGGTTTCTCTGTGTAGCCCTGGCTGTCCTGGAACTCCCTCTGTAGACCAGGCTGGCCTCGAACTCAGAAATCTGCCTGCCTCTGCCTCCCGAGTGCTTGGATTAAAAGTATAAGCCATCACTACAACAGCTTGTAAATGCTCTTAAGCTGAACGGAGTCATCTCTTTAGCTTCTCAAACTCTTGATAATTCTCCTGCTTCAGCATGCCAGGTGCTGGTACTACAGGTGCGTGCCACCAGGTCTAGCTAGTTTTCTCTCTTGCACATGGGAAAAGTGCTCAGAGTTTATTGGATCTGGGAAAGCCATGAGGAGGCTGGGTTCTGGAAGCTGGCTCTGCTTGCCCCAGCTTAGGGAGGAGTTGTCTGAGGGCCAGGCACTTCGAAGGACAGATGGGACCTGAGGCCAGACGTTGGGCCCCAGCTCACCAGAGGGGGAACCCTGAAGGTCTCTGAGGGGATAAGCTGGGGCGGCTGCCAGGCAGTCGAGACCAAGACCTGGCACTAGCCAGTGGCCCCTTTTCTGGCAGAGATATCTTGGCATGAGCCTGGCTTTGCCCATGACACTAAAGTGCCCTCTTAATTAGCCAGGCTCTTGCCAAGCATTGGCCATGATTGCCTCAGTTCACAGAATTCACCTTGGACTTGGCACAGATGGGGAGGGTGGACGGCCAGGTGTTTTGTCTTTTTCTACGGGAGCTGGGCTCAAGGCCGGGCTCCCAGGGCCAGCCCAGGTTTCTCCCTCAGAAACTACAGCATGGATATTGGGCATGTTGGGAAAATGCCTGTAATCCCAGCATTTGAGACGGGAAGATTGTTAAGAAGATTTGAGGCCAACCTGGGCTAAATAGGGAGAACTTATCTCTATACACCCCCCGCCCTGCCCCGCCCCTGGAAATGCTAGAGAGTCTGTCTGGGGAAGATGTCTCAGTGGTTAAGGGCACTTTGCTCCTCCTGCAGGGGACCCAAGTTTGGTTCCCAGCATCTACAACTTGGTGGCTCGGAGCTCAGTTCTAGGCACTCTGACACCTTCTTCTGGCCTCCAAGCCACCTGCATTCACATGTACACACACACACACACACACACACACACACCATAAATAAAAATAAAATAAATCTTAAAAACAAGACACATGTTGGACTTTGTAGTGTGCCTGACATGGTTGTGCACCCTGCACTGACAGCTCTGAGCAGGTGGGAGGATGGAGACTTGGAAGCTAGCCTGAGATAGGAGACCCTGTCTCAGAATAGGCTGAGGCTGCCTCTGCCCTTTGACCTCTATCTCTTTTTCCATATGTGTGTGTGTGTGCATATTTGTAAGTATATGCATATAAACACACACACACATTTGGTTTTTTTGTTTTATTTTGGTTTTTTTTTTTGGTTTTTTTCAAGACAGTGTGTGTTTCTCTGTGTAGCCCTGGCTGTCCTGGAACTTACTCTGTACACCAGGCTGGCCTCGAACTCAGAAATCTGCCTGTCTTTGCCTCCTGAGTGCTGGGATTAAAGGCTTGAGCCACCATAGACCAGCTTCCTTATTTGTTTGTTTGTGTGTTTAGTTAGTTAGTTAGTTTTTTTCCTTGGTTTTTCAAGACAGGGTTTCTCTGTGTAGCCCTGGCTGGCCTGAAACACCCTGTAGACCACGCTGGCCTCAGTTTGTTAGTTTTATCTTATGTGATGTTTTGCCTACAGTATGTCTGAGTGAGGGTGTCAGATCCTCTGTAACAGGAGTTACAGACAGTTGTGAGCTGCCATGTAGGTGCTGGGGATTGAACCTGGGTCCTTTGGAGGAGCAGCCCATGCTCTTAAGCACTGTGCCATCTCTCCAGTCGTCCTTATTTATTTTTAAGATAGGGTCTCGTGTGGCCCAGGCAGGCCTGAAACTCACTATTAGCCAAGGACTTTGAACTCCAAGTGCTGGGGTGACAGGCCTGCATCTCTCCTGGTTTATACATTGCTAGGGACGGAACCCAGGGCTTCACACATGCTGGGTAAGCACTCTTCTCACCAAGCCTCATCCCCACCCAGTCCCCAACAGGTTCTGGCTGTGGAGCCCTGGCTGGCCTCTTCCTTTCTATCCCCCTGCCTCAGCCTCCTGAGTACTGAGATGAAGGTGTCTGCTACACACCTACCTGGACT
The DNA here is from genome assembly GCA_019843965.1 of Rhynchomys soricoides. NCBI lineage: Eukaryota > Metazoa > Chordata > Mammalia > Rodentia > Muridae > Rhynchomys > Rhynchomys soricoides. Next base: position 4,837 of record JADRCH010007270.1, read on the forward strand.
CTCATGGTGATTACATCCTTGACTAGGGCATAGTCTCACGACTCTAATTGGAGTCACTGGGCAGGTTTGGTGCCTACTTTGGCTGGGGTCATTTTAAGACCCAGGCAGACGGTCACGCTTTGTCCGTTCAACTCTGCTATCTGAAAAGTCAGCTGCAGTAGCTCACACCTGTCATCCAGCACTCAGGAGGTTGAAGCAGGAGGAGAATCACAGGTTCAAGGTCAGCCTGGGCTACATGAGACGCTGTCTCAAAAAGACCAAATCAGGGAGGAGGATGGCCAGTAAAATGCCTTCTGAGCTGTCGAGGTAACCTGAGCTTCATCCTGGAACTCATATTAAAAGCTGGCTGTGGCCAGGTGGTGCATGCCATTAATCTTATCACTCAGGAGACAGAGGCAGGGAGATCCTTGAGTTCGAGGCCAGCCTGGTCTACAGACTGAGTTCCAGGATAGCCAGGGCTATATAGAGAATTCCTGTCTTGGAAAGCAAAACAAAACAACAAATAATCAAACCAAAAAGCTGGGTGTGGCTAAACATGTTTTAATCCCAGTTCTGGGTAAACAGAGGCAAGTAGATGCATCCGTAGGATTCACCAGCCTGTCTAGTCTAATCTGTGAGCTCTAGGTTGGGGGAGCCATCCTGTCAAATAAATGCAAGCAGGTGGCACCTGAGGAAAGACACCCAAGGTTGATGCACGGGCAAGTGTGCACACACACACACCACACCACAGCAAACAAAAACTAACAAAAATAAAACCATATTTTGTTCTACAGATTTAGTCTATGTGTACAGGTACTTTGCCTGTATGAATGTCTGTGTACTTTATACATGCCTGGTATTCTCAGAGGTCAGAAGAGAACATTGAATCCCCTAGAGCAGGAATTACAGTAAAATTGTGAGTGACCTTGTGGGTTCTGGGAATTTAACTTGGATCCTCTGAAGAGCAGGCAGTGCTCTTAATTGCTGAGCCACAGATATAGCTCTCCAAACCCATATTTTATAAGAGCCAGCAGGCCAGAAAACTCTGGGCCAGGTCATGTTTGTTGTGTTCAGGTCTCAGTTTCCTGGAAGTTGAAGAATAAGTAGGTATGTTGTTAGTGGGGACAGCAATGGTGGTGACAGCCTGGTCTGCCCTCTTGGTCAGAGGGAGGCAGGCTGGGAGTAACTCAGGGCCTGGGGGCAAAGCCCAGCTGGACCTGGGGCTGTAGGGACTCAGCCGGGCAGGATGTGGGTCCTAGAGTTGGCCCCTCCCACTTCCTAAGCTCAGATGGGCAAGTGGCGACAGTGGTACCAGGCTGCCTTGAGGGGCCCTCAGAGCAGGTGACCAGAGAGCCACAAAGAGGCTATTCATGGCCTCTGGTTCACGAGGCTGCCCCTTTATTGAGGGCTTGAACCACAGAAGGCTGTGTGGTCTGCAGGGAAGCTAGTTCTGAACTGTTTGGCCAGCTACAGTAATGTGTGTGTGTGTGTGTGCATGGTACTTTTTCTATCTATCTAACTATCTATCTACCTATCTATCTGTCTATCATCTATCTATTTTTGTATCTATGTGTCTCTATATCTATCAATAGATTGATCTACTTAACTATGTATCTATCAATCCATTGATCTATGTATCTATCAACTGATCTATGTATATATATATATATATATATATATATATATATATATATGCATGCATGTATGTTTATATGTATGTACCTACATGCATACCCAAGGCAGATTTCATGTAGCCTAGGCTAGCCTTAGCACATTTCATAGCAGAGGATGGTCTTGAACTTCAGATCCTCCTGTTTCTACCTCATGAGTGGTGGGATTACAGGTTTGTGTCACCCCGCCTGGTTTACGAGGTTCTGTGGTTAGAATCCAGGATTTCATTACCAATTGAGCCACATCCCTGGCCATATTCAATATGTTTTCTTTTACATTCTTTATTTGTATGTGTGTGAGCATGTATGCTGTGGAGCTTGTGTGGAGTTCAGAGGACAGTTTGTTGGAGTCAGTTCTCTCCTGCCATATGGGTCCCAGGAACCGAGGTCAGCAAGCTTAGTGGCAAGCACTTTTCCCTGCTGAGCCCTCTTGCTGGCTGACTTATTTGCTCTTTTGAATTAGGGTCTCATGTAGACAAGGCTGGCCTTTCATGCACAATACAGCCAAGACTCGCTTTGAACTTCTCAATTTCTTGCCTCTACCTGGAAGGTTCTGAGACTTTCAGGCCTGTGCTGTATCATGCCCAGGTTTTGTTTGTTTGTTTTTGTTTTGTTGTTTTTCTTTCTTTTTCTTTAAGATTTATTTATTTTATGTGTGGGTATACTCTAGTTGTCTTCAGACATACACCAGAAGAGTGCACTGGATTCCATTACAGATGGTTATGAGCCACCATGTGGTTGCTGGGAATTGAACTCAGGACTCTGGAAGAGCAGTCAGTGCTCTTAACCACTGAGCCATCTCTCCAGCCCTGTTGTTTTTCTTCTAACATGGGGTTTTTCTGTGTAGCCCTGGCTGTCCTGGAACTCCCTCTGCAGACCAGGCTGGCCTTGAACTCAGAGACCCTCCTGTCTCTGTCTCCCTAGTGCTGGGTTAAAGGTCTCTGCCACCACTGCATTGCTTAAGCCCAGCTTTGTTGTTGTTGTTGCTCTTTGTTTGAGTAAAGGTCTCATTTGGTGGCTGGAAATTTCCCTGCCTCTGTCTCTCTCCCGCTGCCCAGTACTGATGTCTGATTGAGAGCAAGGGAAACTGAGGTTCTGCTAGGACAAGATCACATGTAGCTGTGAGCAGCCCTACTGTGCTGCCCTCCTGGGACAGCCTCTCAGGTCAGGCCTTCTGTGTCCTTAGCTACTGCAGCAATGGAGAGTTGACACAGCCTTGCTCTTCCCAGCATCTGGGAGCTCCTGAGAAGTGTGAATGAGATTTCCAGGAAAGCCAAGAGGTGAGAGACTGCAAAGTTGGGGTGATAAGGGAGTGCCCATCAAGTTGCATGTGGAGCCTCGATATGTGGTGAGCAGTCCTGCCATCTCAGCAGGAGGATGAAGAGTTCAAGGTCAGCCGGGCAGTGGTGGCACATGCCTTTAATCCCAGCACTGCAGGAGGCAGAGGCAGGCGGATTTCTGAGTTCGAGGCCAGCCTGGTCTACACAGTGAGTTCCAGGACAGCCAGGGCTACACAGAGAAACCCTGTCTCAAAAAACCAAAAAAATAAAATAAAATAAAATAAAAAGAGTTCAAGGTCATCCTCAGCAACATGGTAAGTTTATGGAGCTAGCCTGGGCTACATAGACCCCATCCTCCCCCCCCCCCAAATCTTGTAACAAACTGGGAGAAGGGGGGTGGGGGTGAGCTGTGTAGTCCAGGGAGCCACTATTGGTCCCTTTGGAAGTCCCTGCTCAGCAGTGGCAGAAATAGGGGATCATGGGGACTCTGGAGACACTCTGGGAGTTCTTCTTCAGGGAACTAAGTTCAAGGCAGGTGTCTTGGAACCGGGCAGCCTATCCCTGTGGCCTTATTTCCTGTCTGGTGCAAGCCGGGCAAGGCATCCAGCCAGGAGCAGCTCAGGCCTGACCTCCACTAACTGTTCTGTTTTGTGCTGCGCCCTCATCTCATCAGGGATCAGGTGGCACTTGGGTCCCCATGGGATCCAGGGACACAGTGTCCATGTCCCCATCTTTCCCCAGAGGGACCTGGGGCAGGGCCAAAGAGGAGACCTCGTGATGTGTACAGGCCTAGCTCATCCCTCTCAGGACTCAGGGGTGTCAGGACTGGGGACACTTGGGGAAGGTGTGACATAGAGCAGGCTGGAGCTCTGTGCAGCTCTTTATTAAGCGTGTCTACAACAGCAGACTCAGCAGTGATGATAATAACAGCCCCACTCCCAACCAATGCTCAAGGGTTACTAGACCCAGCCAGCTGCAGAATTCCCAGTCCATAAAGACACCCCATTTTCCTTTCTCAGGAGCCTACCAGAGAGGCTGCACCCCCAAGCCTTCACCCCGTCTAGAGCAAACGTTTATATCACCCATATTTGCTCAGAGCAGAGCATGGAGGGACCTCCCTGTCACCAGAGGCAGAGGCATTCAATTTGAAGACACACAACCGTGCACGTGCACGTGTGTATACGTGCATATACGCCTATGTGTGTGTACACATGTGTCTCTGTGTGCATGTGCCTGTGTGTATTTGGTACAGATCCAAGCACAGAAAAGTGAAAAATATTGAGGTTGGTGATTGATGGGTTCATTGGTAGGAGGGTCTGGTTTGAGCAAACTGCTGTATGGTCTGAATATTACGCTGTTTCGGAAAGGGATGAGGGAGCTATTGTTTCTAACAAAGAGTGGGTACTAAGACAGATGAAGGATGCCAGGCAGTGGTGGCGCATGCCTTTAATCCCAGCACTCGGGAGGCAGAGGCAGGCGGATTTCTGAGTTCAAGTCCAGCCAGGACTACATAGCAAAATTTTTCCTCAAGAAAAAAATTAGAAGAGGAAGAGGAGGAAGAGGAGGAAGAGGAGGAGGAGGAGGAGGAGCAGGAGGAGGAGGAGGAGGAGGAGGAGGAGGAGGAGGAGGAGGAGGAATAGGGCGAGGAGGAGGAGGAGACAAGACAAAACAACCAACCACGTGGCTGGGGAGGTGGTGCCTATAATCCTAGCACTTGGGAGGTTAAAAGAGGAAATCAGAAGTTGCTATACAGCTTTGGCTTATGAAAGCCTTTCTCATAAAGCATGAGGTGATAACTCAGCTGTAGAGCCCCTGTCTAGACTCCCCAGTGAGGGGCTGGGGGCGTGGCTCAGTGATAGAGCCCCTGCCTAGAATCCCCCAGTGAGGGGCTGGGGGCGTGGCTCAGTGATAGAGCCCCTGTCTAGACTCCCCAGTGAGGGGTTGGGGGCGTGGCTCAGTGGTAGAGCACCTGCCTAGAATCCCCCTGTGAGGGGCTGGGGGCGTGGCTCAGTGGTAGAGCCCCTGCCTAGAATCCCCCAGTGAAGAACTGGGGGCGTGGCTCAGTGATAGAGCCCCTGTCTAGACTCCCCAGTGAGGGGCTGGGGGCGTGGCTCAGTGGTAGAGCCCCTGCCTAGAATCCCCCAGTGAGGAGCTGGGGGCGTGGCTCAGTGGTAGAGCCCCTGCCTAGAATCCCCCAGGGAGGGGCTGGGGGCGTGGCTCAGCGGTAGAGCCCCTGCCTAGAATCCCCCTGTGAGGGGCTGGGGGCGTGGCTCAGTAACAGACTGCTCACCTAACACGTTCAAGGCCGTGACTTTCATTGAAAACATTACAAACAAAACCCGTCAATGGAGTTGAATATATATCCATGTTTGCTTGTCTCCATTTAAAGAACACACCGGGAAGATCTCTAGCTAGTGGGGAGGGAGGAGGGTGGGAACAGGGCGGTGAAGGTTGTTTCATCCTTTGTATTTGAACTATGTGGCTGTGGCTTTATTATCTGTTCCCAAGGGTGGCATATGAAATGAGAACAATGAAGCTTCGGTTCTGCTGAAATGAACCTCAGTTCTTCACAGATGACCTCACCCAGAGCCAAATGGAAGTCCCCAACATTTAAGCCTCTGTTCCAAGTCCTGGACCCAAACTCATCTTAAGGGAAAACCCACGGAGCCTCTCTGTGGTTTCCTTCCACAACATGCTGTGTGTGTGTGTGTGTGTGTGTGTGTGTGTGTGTGTACTGTGTGCATGTGTGTGTCTGTGTGTGTGTACTGTGTGCATGTGTGTGAACATGTGTGTATGTATGCATGTGTGTACATGTATGTATGTACCCACGTGTGTACATTTGAGTATATTCATGTGTGTATGTACACATGTGTGTGTACATGTATGCATGTGTGTGAACATGTGTGTGCATGTGTATGTGTACTGTGTGCATCTGTGTGAACATGTGTGCATGCATGTGTATGTGTGAGTATGTGCACATGTGTGTATAGGCCAGAGGTTGGTGCTGGGTAACCTTCTCCAGAGCTCTCCACCTTAGTTTGATTGTTTGTGTGTGAGTGACTGTGGGCACTGTATGCCACAGCACGTGTATGGAGGTCAGAGAACAGCTTCTGGGAGTCACATCTCTTCTCCCACTCTGTGGGTCTAAGACCCAGTTTGCGTGTTCAGGCTTGGAGACAGCGCCTGCCTTCACTTGCTGAGACATCTTGTTGGTTCCTCCATTTTGTTAAAAACATTTTGTTGTTGTTGTTATTCAGGACAGGGTCTCACTATGTAGCTCCTGGTCTCACTATCCTGGAATTTGCTCTGTAGACCAGGCTGGCACCAAACTCAGAGATTTACCTGCCTCTGCCTCCCGAGTGCTGGGAATAAAGGTGTGTGCTACCACTGCCCAATTTAAAATTCTAAAAAGATTTGTGGGTGCAGGAATTTGAGGAGGCCAGAAGAGACTTGGGTCTCTTGGAACTGGGGTTAGAGGTGGCTGTGAGCCTCCACGAGTGCTGAGAACTGAACTTGGGTCCTTTAGAAAAGCTGACTGCTGAGCTTTGAATTCCTCATTCTGAAGCTGAAGCTCGCTGACTTGGACTAGGCTGACTGGTCAGTGAGCCCAGGGATCCTCCTGTGTCCACCTCCCTAGTGTGGGGTTTTAGATGTGCACCATAGGCCTAGCTTTATATGTGCGTGACAGGGACCCCAACTTGCATACTTCTGCTTGCACAATTGGCCTTTTGGTGACTGAGCCATTTCCCTAGACCTTTTTTCTTTTGCATTTATGTGTGTGTGTGTGTGTGTGTGTGTGTGTGCATGCATGAAGGGGGAGGGGGCATTTGGGTACCACAGTGCCTAAGATGGGGGAGGTGTCAGAGGACAACTTGAGGGACTTGTTTTCTCCTTCCATCATGAATTCAGCCCTTCAGCCTGGGAGCATGCCTTTACCCTCCGAGCCCTCGCTCTAGCTCCTGGCTTTGGGTTTTTGAGGCAAGCTTTCATATAGCTTAGGCTGGCCTGGCATTCAAGGTCATCTCAGAAGCCTAGGATGACCTTGAACTCCTGATTCTCTCGCCTTTACCTCTGGTGTGCTGGAGTTTGCATTACCACACCCAGGCATCCCCCATAGCTTGAGCCTAAAGCTTGGGATGGATGGCCTGCACACCCATGCCCTGACGTGATGTTAAATGACTAATCGATACGGAGCATTTATGGAGCCCTGACACATAGCAGGCATTGACTTAACAGCCTGGTGTGTAATGAGGCTAACTTGTCTGATTCTGCCCAAGATGCTCCTGGGTTAAACAGGTTTGAACAGAGTACCGGATGGCAGGGCACCCCTCAGTATAGGGTTTTGGGTGTTAATGCCTCCAGTATTCTGACCTGCTCCCGCAAGGCTGGTCTTAAATTCGAAGCAATCTTCTTGGTCTTGCCTCCCAAGATCTGGGATTACAAGTGTGACTCACTGTGCCCAGGAGTATGTGTCTTTACTACAGAAGAGGGGGAGGTCAGAGGGCAAAGTCCCTCAGCCAGAGAGGGCGGCTAGCTATCAACCTCATTCTTGGTGACCTTTTTTGTGACCTCTAAGGGAGTGTCTTAGTCAGGGTTTCTATTCCTGCACAAATATCATGACCATGAAGCAAGTTGGAGAGAAAAGGGTTTATTCAGTTTACACTTCCACACTGCTGTTCATCACCAAAGGAAGTCAGGACTGGAACTCAAGCAGGTCTGGAACTCAGGCAGGTCTGGAATCAGGAGCTGATGCAGAGGCCATGGAGGGGTGTTTCTTGTTGGCTTGCTTCCCCTGGCTTGCTCAGCTTGCTTTTTTAGAACCCAAGACTACCAGCCCAGGGATGGCACCACCCACAAGGAGCCCTTCCCCCTTGATCACTAACTGAGAAAATGCCTTACAGCTGGATCTCATGGAGGCATTTCCTCACCTGAAGCTCCTTTCTCTGTGACAAATCCAGCTTGTGTCAAGTTGACACAAAACCAGCCACAGGGAGGAACTTGATTTCCTAGCAAGGATGCTAAGGGCTTGTCAGGACTGACCTTTGATGATGGGAAAGCCATGGCATCTGCTCTTCCTCTTTGATGGTCCCTGAAGGGGATGGCCTGGGACAGGGATCTGTTTGGACACAGATCACCCTGAAGACTGGTCAACTTCAGTACCCTGCCTAGCCTGTGGCTGGGAAGGGCCAGGGCCCAGATCTTGTGGGCAGCCTGTGGTTGGGCCAGCATTCCAGGGGCCTGCCTGGCATGTAGGGAATGTCCTAGGGGATGTCTCAGCCTTCCAGAAACTCAAAGGAAAGTGTTCTTACACGGGGTGGTGGGTGGTGGGAGGTGGTGTTTGTGGGAATGTCCCTCTGGTGTGGAACCCTGAGGGGCTGCAGTTTAGAGTTACATTGGGGCTGTGCCATGCCAGGGAGTTGACCTGGGTTTCTGATGTCTTCATAAACAGAGACTGCTTGCTATTCCTGCCTTACCTACCCTGCTTCCTGGTAGACCAGCACCCCAGGGCTTGAGCAGCACCAGAGTGGGGCCTTTTGTTGGTCACTGACTTGGGCCACAATCACCACAATTTATTTAAAGTCAGCAGGGTGGCTGTGCTCTATGCTGGCTCTGGAATAGAAACCTCAGTTTCTGCTCAGGAGGTCTAGGCTACAAGGCCTTCAAGAAACCCTGAGGCGGGCGGGGCAGGTAGGGCTGTTTCCAACGTCTTCTGGCGTCTTCAAAGCTACTTCCTGGTACACCCTGGACCCTCCCTCCATCCATTACCTTAAACTTGGTCCTTCCCACTGGGTTTGGGAATGGGGATGCTCCAGGGTGGCCTCCGAGAGCAGGAGAAAGTTGGGGATCAGCCAACTACTGCAGAGAAGGAGGAACAGTTAAATGGGCTAGCAAACACGAACAGGCCAGAGCAGAAGGATTGCTATGAGTTCGAGTCCAGCCTGAGCTACACATCGACTTCAAGCCTACTCTGGGCTACAGAGTGAGACCCTCTCTTAACCCCCCCAAAAAACACGCAGGGGAAGCGCAAGGGCTCCGGCGCGCGCTGCAGTGCCCCCTCCCCTGGCAGGCCCGGGTAGGGGCGTGGCCTAACACGATGACGTCACCCGCCTATAAAACCCAGGGCGCCGCCGGACTGGCTTTGTGGAGCGCTGCAGCGGGCTAAGCCGTGCTGAACAAAGGAGGTCGGGCACAGCCACCCAAGCTCCCGGGGCCACCCGGCCGCCCTCCGCCACCATGACCGCCAATGGCACGGCCGAAGCTGTGCAGATCCAGTTCGGCCTCATCAGCTGCGGCAACAAGTACCTGACAGCCGAGGCGTTCGGGTTCAAGGTGAACGCATCGGCTAGTAGCTTGAAGAAGAAGCAGATCTGGACGCTGGAGCAACCTCCGGATGAGGCGGGCAGCGCGGCCGTGTGTCTGCGCAGCCATCTGGGTCGCTACCTGGCCGCCGACAAGGACGGCAACGTGACCTGCGAGCGCGAGGTGCCCGACGGCGACTGCCGCTTCCTCGTCGTGGCGCACGACGACGGCCGCTGGTCGCTGCAATCCGAGGCGCACCGGCGCTACTTCGGCGGCACCGAGGACCGCCTGTCGTGCTTCGCGCAGAGCGTGTCGCCGGCCGAAAAGTGGAGCGTGCACATCGCCATGCACCCGCAGGTCAACATCTACAGCGTCACCCGCAAGCGCTACGCGCATCTGAGCGCGCGACCGGCCGACGAGATCGCGGTAGACCGTGATGTGCCTTGGGGCGTCGACTCGCTCATCACCTTGGCCTTCCAGGACCAGCGCTACAGCGTGCAGACGTCGGACCACCGCTTCCTGCGCCACGACGGGCGCCTGGTGGCGCGGCCCGAGCCCGCCACGGGCTTCACGCTGGAGTTCCGCTCCGGCAAGGTAGCCTTTCGCGACTGCGAAGGTCGCTACCTAGCTCCGTCCGGGCCCAGCGGTACCCTCAAGGCTGGCAAGGCCACCAAGGTGGGCAAAGATGAGCTCTTCGCCCTGGAACAGAGCTGCGCTCAGGTGGTGCTGCAGGCGGCCAACGAGAGGAACGTGTCCACGCGCCAGGGTGAGTTGGGGACATGTCCTCTCCTATGGGTCCCGACCCAGTGCACAAAAGCATCTCTGCACTCCTGCATCCTTCTGTTTCCTTATCGCCTCCCGGGCTCCATTTAGGCGCACAGGCCTCTGGGCTCTGTCATGGGGAGGTGGGCTGCTAGTTACGAAAAAACCTGGTCTCACTATATAGCCTTGGTTATCCTGGAACTGGCTATGTGGACCGGGCTGGCCCCGAACTCGCAGAAATCTTCCTGCCTCTGTCTCTTGTGCTGGGATTAAAGGCATGTACTACTCCCCTCTGTCCAGGACGTGGGCTTCTTCTGCTGGGAGGAGGTGACGTGGGGAGGGGGGTACGGCCTAGCAGATCCTAAAGCAATACTGACCACCTCCCCCACCCCTGGCTGGGGCGTGGGACTCCTTAGACCTAGCTTAGACCTTTTCTGTTTCCTTCCCAGACTGAGCCTTCCCCATTCATGAGCTGATCCTCTAGGATAGGCTGTCCCAGGTCTTGGAGAGGGAGGGTCCCCCGCCCCCTTGCTCATTTCCTCGTGCGTCCTCGCCAGTTTCGCGGGCCTTTGGCTGGAGGGCCTGGGGACAGTCACCCCTGCCCTCCCGATTTAACTGGCGAGATAGAAGAGGTTGGAGGGGCTTTTGATCCCGGCGGGGTGTGCTGGGCGGGGTCGGCCCTGCGACTGGTGCGTGTGTGTGGGGGTGGGGGGGTGGGTGGTGGTGGTGTCCGTAGGGGCTTCCCCTCCCCCACCCCACCTCCCCTCGCCGAGGCCTGGCGCTCCAGGCCGCGGCCTTTGTGAGCAGGGGGGCGGGTCGCCACGGCTGGGCCCTCCCTCGTCCCCTTTGTCCTGCTAAGGCTCTGCAGATGGGAAAACCAGATGCGGCGGAGCTGGGGGAGGGGATCGGCTTAGGCGGGTCCCTCTGCGGAGAAGCCACCCCCAACCCTCCAGGCGTTGTCCCTGGTCCAGGGTTCAGTGAGGAGGCGTAGAGTGAAGCCGCCTGGCTCTTCCTTCGCACCCCGGCTGGCAGGCGGCGTGGCGCGGGTGGCTGCATGCCAGGCGCCCTCCCTGCCCTCCTGTGCACGCCTCGCGGTCCGGCACTCGGCAGAGTGTCCCTTCAAAAGCCTCTACCCTCGAGTGAACCGGTCCCCAAGGCCTCCCTGGCTGGGAACAATCATTTTGCAACTCTATCTGTCCCCATCCAGGGCCTCCAGCAGGCTGGCAGGCCATTTCCGACCCGTATGGGCATGGTACAAGTAGGCGCCTCCTTTCTGGGTACCCCCTACTTTCCAAAGGGTCTTGGCTGCCTGCTGGCGGGGGCTTATGAGACCTCGCTTCCTTGGCTGGGAAATTGGACCCCAGGCTTTGGAGATAGCTGGATGGGAGCCAGTCTGTGGAGAGGAAGACCCCCTCCCCCAATGCAGAGGGCAAAGCCTTGGGTGGGGCCTGCCTGAGTTTGGCTGAATTAACGCTCAGAAAGGTGCAACCATTTGCTTACTGTTACACAGTAAGTCAGCAACATGCTGAACTGGGTGTACTTGATTCTAGAATGTTCTCTTATTTTACACACACACACACACACACACACACACACACACACACCAGTGAACCGTAGCTTCTCTTGTTACACAATCCTGGGCGAAGGGGGTCATAGTTCCCACCTGTTTAGCAAACATTGATATACAAGGAGAGGTAAACGTCTCTTGGGAATGTGACTGGCATGTAAAGCAAAAGAGGGGAGGGGGGGTACAGGATCGGGGTAGTAGATTATAAGGATCTAGGATCCTTTCTAAGGACCCAAGAGCTGCCCCAGGAGAGCGAATAGAAATGAGCATACACCAAGTTTATGGACTGGTCTTGCAGGCAGGGGCCACAGCAAAGGCAGATAGGGAAGCCCTGCACATCTGGGAAGAGGGTTGGGATTTGGGACTGGAGGGAACCCTGCAGATGCTGGGTACTCTCTAACCTAGAGAGACCAGCTCTCTGCTTACAGAGCTGTGCCCAAGGTTTGTGCCCTGGGGAAGGTTAGGCAAGGCACAGGTGACTTGGCCCTTGGGGCCTGGAAGGAGCTACAGGGTGTGTTTTGCGAGCCTGGACAGGTACCCTTCTCTGAGGGTGCCATGATTGTGCATGATTCACACTGATGCGGCAGGAGGGGGCGGAAATGGAAGGGGTTGAAGGGATGAGAATCTGAAGGGAACTTGGGGTCACAGTTAGACCTCTTCTGCCCTCATATGTCTGGGTCTAAGTCTCATGCCCATGGCAGCCAACTCCTCTCCGGGCTTTTTGAGGGTGAATTGTTGGGTGGGTGTGCCGGGGAGGCCATTTTGGGCAGGCCTGCGTGGCAGGGAGGCGGGGCTGGGCCTCGGGAAACACGTGTTGAGAACTGCTAGCCAGGAATAGGGGGATGGAAGGCGCGATCTGGGGCTGTGAATCATCCATACAGATTTGCTGCTTCCTGCTGCTTGGCCTCAGTTTCCCCATCTGTAAAACACAGAGGTACTTGGAGCCAGGCTCTGTTCCTGGGAGGTGGAGCTCCCATGAGGGCAGGATTGATGGGAGAGTCTTTTCCTCCTTGCTCCTCCTGACCCTCTCAAGCCCCTGCTGGTTCAAGGAGACCCCGTGCTCCCCACACTGCCCTTCTGGTTTACATGTTGGGTTCTAATCCCCAGAGTATGCTTTCAAAGGATTTTGTCCCCATCACTTCTAGGGTGGCTGGCTGAAGAGCGTGCGGCAGGTGAGGTTGGGCTTTGTAGGATAGCTGACGGCTTCCTTCAAGGAACGGCTTGGTTTTGAGCACTGTACGACTTTGGGAGGTGAAGTCCTAGAGCTGCCTTCTGGGTTGTGGGGATTACTTATTTCGAACATCACAAGGAAATCTGGCAAACAGCTAAGCCCAGGAAGGGGGTTGTGGGTCGGAGGACCCTCTGAGTCACCACAGAGACGCCTAGGAAGCTGGAAGACAGCCACGCCCCCTCCGTGGGCTCCTAAGAGCCTGTGACTCAGGTTTTCTGTGCTGCTGCTGCTGGAAAAAAAAAAAAAAACCAAAAATCCCACAGAAAATCTGCTACCATAGCAACACAGCTTCAATGTGATTCCAAGGCCAAGTGGGGCCTTCCCCTCTGGCTGAGCCTTAGAGGGCCCATTCAGGAAGGGGGCTAACATCCCTTTCTTGCTGAGGTGGGAGGGCCCAGCATCTCCTTGGCAACAGGTCCTCATATCCTTTCACGGTCTCAACAGAATTGAAAGGTGATCCTTCTGGGCCAGGGAGGGAAACTGAGGCAGAGAGAGGCGAAAGCATTCAACTAAGGGTGCCTGGAACCCACCTCTGGTACCTCAATGGCCTCTTTATCAAAAAGTGGATGCACCAGGCCCCTTTGTCCCAGTACCTGGAGATGAGACTCAGATGGGTGACCACTGTCCTCTGTCAGGATGTCTCAATTTTTCAGAGGTACTGGGAGGTTGAAGGTTGGTGTGTGTTCACAGCACTGTGCTGTCCTAAACTCCGCGTCCATGATGTCTTGGACCAGGGCCTCCCCTTTGTGTGAGGGAAGCCAGCGTGCTGCGAAGCTCTGACTCCTTTACCCCGCCCCCCTTATTTTTAGTAGTCCATCTGGCTTCCAACTCTCCATCTTCCTGCCTCGGTCTCCAGGGTGCTGAGATGACAGGCATGGCCACCATTTATGATTGGCTTCTGGCTTCCTCTTGATGGTCTTCCTTGGATGCTGGAATGGCCTGGAGGGGCTTTCTTTTTTTCAGACAGGGTTTCTCTGTGTAGCTCTGGCTGTCCCGAACTCCTGTGTAAACCAGGCTGGCCTCCAGTGCTGGGATTAAAGGCATGTGCCACCATCTCTGGGTGGGGCTTTTATTTGTGAGACTGTGAGGATAAAACCTGAGGCCTTATGTATGACAGGCAGGGGCTCTCTCACTGAGCCACGCCCCCAGCCCCTCACTGGGGATTCTAGGCAGGGGCTCTCCCACTGAGCCACACCCCCAGCCCCTCACTGGGGGATTCTAGGCAGGGGCTCTACCACTGAGCCACGCCCCCAGCCCCTCACTGGGGGATTCTAGGCAGGGGCTCTCCCACTGAGCCACGCCCCCAGCCCCTCCCTGGGGGATTCTAGGCAGGGGCTCTACCACTGAGCCACGCCCCCAGCTCCTCACTGGGGGATTCTAGGCAGGGGCTTTCCCACTGAGCCACGCCCCAGCCCCTTACTGGGGGATTCTAGGCAGGGGCTCTCCCACTGAGCCACGCCCCAAGGCCACCTTTTCTTTTTAAAAATATATTATTAATCTAAATACCTTTTTGTGTGTGTGTGTGTGTGTGTGTGTGTGTGTGTGTGTAGGTAGGTAGGTAGGCATAGGCTACAACACCCACATGGAGTTCAGAGGACAACTTGTGGGAATCCACTTTCTCCTTCAACAGTTGGGATATGGAGAAGGCTTTCTGGAGGCTTGGTGACAAGGGCCCAAGTGGGTGATTGAGACCCACTGTGGTCCCAACGCTGGCTCTCCTCGACTGTTCCATTACCCTCAGTGGGCACAGTTAGCTCAGGTGGGGTCACTTAGGCTCTCTGGCACTGGGTGTGGCTGTTCTGTCCAGTATACTGTGCTGACTCAGCTGTCCCTGCCTGTGACAGCTCAATTATAGGCAGGCGGAGAGGACAGAGGGTGACACCCCGCGTATGTGTGGCCAACTGTCCTCTTAATGTTTAGCCATCCCTAGTGTGAGCCAGTGGCAGGAGAGCCAGTTTCTGACTGAAAAGGTTGAGCAGACTCCAGCCCAGAGCTGTGGCCTTGGGGTGGCCGCCTAGTCTGGGATGGCCTTCCCACCTTCCTCTGTGCTTCACTGGTAGATCCTGTGGAGGGACTGGGTCAGGGTACTGGGGGGCCCACCATGGAAGCCATGTCTGCTGATCCATTCATCTAGAAGGGAGGAGCTGAGGCATAGCCAGGCATCTGTCCTTCCCCACTCCCGAAGCCAAGAAATCCCTTGGTCTTGCTGGGTGACCTTGGGCCAAGGCCTGCCACCTCTGAGCCTCATCTTCTGCTTTGTGAGGTAGAGGTAAGGGTCTTTGACATTGACAGCACAGAGAGAGACTCGGTTGGGTCAGAGTGGCACTGGCATACTCTTGGGTGGAGTGTCAACTAAGGACGGGTTCCTAAGGGCAAGGCTGAAGGTGGCATCTGCCATTCCCTACCAGGTTCTGCTTCCTAAGGGGGCCTAAAGACAGCTGTGAGTCCGGCAGTGTAGTATACTGTGTCCATGCTGAGGACATTCTTAGAATCCAGGCTCCTTGAAACAATGAGTTTATCTTGTTAGGACCCAAGATCCCACTCTTAGGTGGAGTCAAAGCCACTATGCAAAGCAAGGCCACAGAGCAGCCCTGGGGAGCCACACCTTACTAGGGCTCAGTGAGGTCATGTGACCCGGAAACTACGTAGTGTTACTATGTAGCAAGAAGTTAGCAAGCCTGCTACAAACCTGTAATTTCAACTCAGGAGGCAGAGGCAGTTAGATCTCTAAGTTCAAAGGTAGCTCCAGATATACAGTGAGACCCTGTCTCAAAACAAAAACAGGCTGGAGAGATGGCTCCATGGTTAAGAGCACTGGCTACTCTTCTAGAGGTCCTGAGTTCGATTCCCAGCAACCACATGGTGGCTCACAACCATCTGGGATCTGATGCCTTCCTCTGGTGTGTCTGAGGAGAACGACAGTGTACTCACATACATAACATAAATAAATAAATCTTAAAAAACAAAAAGAAATGAAACAGAGGGTGGCAGAATGAAAATATGGCTCAGACAGTTGTTATTTGTTTGTTTGTTTGTTTTGGTTTTTTGGTTTTTCCTTTTTTTGTTTGGTTTTTCGGGACAGAGTCTCTGGGTGGCAGCCCTAGCTACCCTGAAACTGGCCTATAGGCGATCTCTTGAACTCAGAGATCAGCCTGCCTCTGCCTTCCAAGTGCTGGTATTAAAGGTGTTCTCTACCACTGTTCAGCTCTGGAACTTGTTCTTGCAGAGACCCAGAGCACTCACAGGGCGGGCTCACAACAGTTCCAGGAGATCTGACCTCTGAAGGCACCAGGCACATGTGTGCACATGCATGCACATAGGCAAAACATACGTAACATATAAAAATACAAGGAGTCTTTCTGAAAATAAGTAGGAAGAGAGAGAAATAAGGAGGAAGACCCACTGTTTGGACGTGGCCACCACGTGCAGGGAAATGCTGGAAGGTTCGCTCAGCATACAGTATTTGTGGCTGGGGACAGGGATAAAGTAGGACTTCATTCTTAAACTTTTTGAGTTTTCTAAAGGAGCATGCGTGCGCGAGCGTGTGTGTGTGTGTGTGTGTGTGTGTGTGTGTGTGTGTGTGTTACTAGGGGTAGAATCTAGGGCCTTCCAGCAAGCTGGGCAAGCACTTCATACTGAGCTATATTTTTGACGCCCTCACTATTTTATTTTATATATAGCTCTGGCTGGCCTAGAACTCGTTATGTAAACTAAGGTGACCTCAGACTTACCCAAACTCAAACGAGATTCACCTGCCTCTGCCTCCTGAGCGCTTGAGATAATCCTGAACCACCATGCCCATCATGGAGGGTGGTGCCAATTTGGAGGTCGGAGTCAGTTCTCTCCTGCCCTGTTGGTCCTAGAGGTTGAACTCAGGTGGTTAGGTTTGGCAGCAGGTGCTTTTACCTCATGAGCCATCTCAATGGCCTGCGACCCTTTGTGTGTGTGTGTAGTGGAGTTTCATGTAGCTCAGGCTGGCCTTGAACTTACGATCTTCCTGCCTCTGGTAACCAAGTACTGACATTTGCAGGCCCACTTTACCACACCCTTTTACACAGTTCTGGGATGGACCCCAGGACTTTGCATGTCAACTGAGTTTTTTTTTTTTTTTTTTTGGAGACAGGGTTTCTCTGTGTAGCCCTGGCTGTCCTGGAACTCACTCTGTAGACCAGGCTGACCTTGATTTTTTTTTTTTTTTTTGGTATTTTTCGAAACAGGGTTTCTCTGTGTAGCCCTGGCTGTGTTGGAATTCACTCTGTAGACCAGGCTGGCCTCGAACTCAGAAATCCATCTGCCTTTGCCTCCCGAGTGCTGGGATTAAAGGCGTGCACCACCACTGCCCGGCAAAGAATTTTGTTTTAGACTTATCTTTCGTTTTTTTTGTTTTTGTTTTTGTTTGTTTGTTTGTTTTCTTTCTGTTTTCTCTCAAGACTTTATTCACTGTTGATGTCTCTAGACACACCAGAAGAGAGCATCAGATCCCATTACTGATGGTTGAGGGGCACCATGGGAATTGAACTCAAGACCTCTCAAAGAGCAGTTACTCTTAGTCACTGAGCCATCTCTCCAGCCCACAATTTTTTATTATTTTCTGAGATCGGCCCCACTCCTCGCTGAGGCTACTGTCAGCTTCCTGAGTGCTGGGATGACAGGCGTGGGTCGCCGTGCCTGGCTCATACTTTATTTTTTTGCTTTCACACATACCCACTACAGGAAGCCGGTAAGGAGCCCCCTTTTACCAGCACCCTGCCATGTGACATTCTGCCGAACCGGCACCATCTGTGTGTTTATTCAATGGTTTTGGTTGTATTTAAAGCAAATTCCCGACACTGGGGCGTCTTATCCGGAAACGCCTCCGTCTGTAACTGCGAAACCAGGCCATTCCTTATGTAAGGGTAGCACTGCCTTACTGGAACCAATCTTTAAGACCCAATCTGGGGCCACGGGAGAGTTCTCCTGCTTGGCCTTAGAATATCTTTGTGGGTGGTTCGTTTTGAAGTTTGAGAGCTTCCTCCCTCCCCTGCTCCCTTTTCTTCCTTGTCATTTTGGGCGATGGAGTTTAAAGAAACCCGCCACTGAGCTAAATCCCCAGATTTTTTTTAAAAAAGAGTCTAATGTATCCCAGGCTGGACTTGAACTTGTGACAATGCTCTTGCCTGGCACGTCCTATTTTTATTGTTTCTGTGTATACCACTAACCTGGAAGTCAGAGATCAATATCGGTCATTCTACATACTTTTGGGGATGGGCGGGGGCAGGGATGGAGTCTAGCTGGGCTGTGGTGACTGCAGGCTTTTCATTTGAGCTTTAAAGCAGAGGTAGGCGGATCTCTGAATTCCAGGACAGCTGGGGCTACACAGGGAAACACTGTCTCAAAAAACAAAAAACAAACAAAAAAAAAAAAAAAAAAAAAAGAAAGGAAAAGAAATGGCGTCTCCCTATGTGGCCCTGACTGTCCTAGAACTCAGTATGTAGACGACACTAGCCTTGAACTCACAACAGAGATCCCCTTGCCTCTGCCTCCTGAATGCCCACGCTCTACTTTGAGACAAGACTCGCTCAGTGGCCTGGATTCAGTGATTCAGCTAAGCTGGCTGGTCACTGAACTCCAGGCTTCCCTGTGATAGGATTCTCGGCTCATGCCACCGTGCCTGGCTTTTACATGATTCCTACCAATTTGAATTTAATACTGTATGGCCGAGCCATCTCTTCAGTGCCACCCCCTCGCACCCCCCCTCTTTCTTTTTTCTTTTGATACAGAGTCTTACTTGGTAGCCTGGGGATCCCAGAACTCATAGTTAGCCATCTGTTTCAGTTTCCTGAGTGGTGAGATTCTGGCTAGCTTTGGCTGCTGACCGTTAGCCTGTTCCTGCCCACTGTCCAGGATTACCACGGAGGGATAATCCTGAAGTGAGGAAGCCACACTTCAGGAAGCCCACTACCAGGGGCCAGCCCCGGCTGGTGGGGGGTGTTCTTTCTTGTCAGTTCTTCTTGAGGCAGCAGAGGGGGAAGAGCATCAGCGGAGGGTAAGACTTTGTCTTACGAGATATTTAGGGTTGCTGTGTAATAAATAATAAAATGTTTACTTATCTAAGTTACTACGCTACTGTATCTGATTAACTTATCTAAGGCTAAGTCACTGTGCTACTGTAGCTGACCTGCCTTTTGTGATCCTCTGAGGCTAGAAACTGCAGTCTCTGGCACTTAGCACCTCATCCTAAAACAGCCGGGAGATAAAGTAAAGGATTACTTGCTAGAGCCTTTTCCCTCTTGTCCAGATGCCTCTCGCTTGTTGGGCTGGGGGGAAATTTGGAGCAATAAACTTCTTTTTTTTTGGTTTTTCGAGACAGGGTTTCTCTGTGTAGCCCTGGCTGTCCTGGAACTCACTCTGTAGACCAGGCTGGCCTCGAACTCAGAAATCAGCCTGCCTCTGCCTCCCAAGTGCTGGGATTAAAGGTGTGCACCACCACTGCCTGGCAGCAATAAACTTCTATTGAACCAGGAGAAGAGAATAACACTTGCAGAAGGAAAAACGTTTACATAAGGAAATATGCATCAACGCACATAAGTTCATATACGGATTCATGCAAGCTCATTTATACATTTCCATTTAAATCAGTTGGGCCCAGCTTGCATGCATTCTCACAATTACACACACACACACACACACACACCCATACTTACACATGCATATGGAGCAAAAGACCAAGCACTGGTGCAGGAAGAACTCCCTCATTCTGGATGAAAAATGCGCTCCAATCTTCATTGCATAGTGAAAGAAAAGGCTTCTACCCTTTTAATGCTAAATGAATTAAATCCACGTTTGTAAGAGAAAGGCTTGGTTCCTTTTAATAAGACTCAGCCCGCCTTGTCCTTACCATGGGACCTGTTCTCTCCCACGGTCAGGAGAAGCCTGCCTGCGCCTTCTGCTCTCTGCAGGGTCTTCTTTTTCCCTCTCTCCCTCTGCATTCTGCACATTGCTCTCTCAGTATTTTAAGTTACCTAGAGTTTCTAAGTTATTCCACTCTGCATTCTCTTTCTTATCTTGCTTTCTCCTCTAAAAACTTCTCCTCAGCTCAGTTCCCTTTCACAGCTCAGTTCCCTCTCACAGCTCAGTCCCCTCAGCTCAGCCCTGACTCTTCTGCTCAGCCCTTTCCTCAGCACTTACACATCTTTCAGAATACATGATCACATGTTACAAAGTTCATCACAAGTTCACACACAAAATCAAGTCATAAATTAAAATAGAAGTTTACAACAGAGAATGTTCACATGCATAGCCATTAGGAGTAATTATCTGGTTAACATCCATCCCCTGTCCCAGCTCCACAGGTTCACTGAAGGTTTAAAACCAGAACTAAGTTATTAGTGAAGTCTTATACAGACAAACCCAGTCAATATTTTATCTTCTGTCCTAGCACCTATAGTAAATTTTTAGTTCTCTTTTTATGACCTTTGGTTAATTGTTTTACAAGCTTTGGAATGTGCTCTGAGTAGGAGAATGTCTGGTTACTATCTAAGAGCAATTAACTGGTGACACTTGGGAGACTGGCAGAGTTCTCATTGCAGTTTTGACTCTCAGAAAAGGACCTAATAGCAGTCCCACTATAATCACTGATATAATTTTAGGAATTCTTATAGGATCTTCATTAAGACTTAAGTCATCTATTTGTCTGTAAAGCATTACTACAAGACAGTACATCTTCGTGGATGTGCAGAGATCTGTTCCAAAGGGGTGTGCTACTACTTAGTGATTGATATATATGTTTAATAATAACAGGAAAAGCATATTAATAAGCAGGAATCTTTCCTAAAATGAATCCCTTACAGCCTTGCTTAATAAGGGCAAACCTGTCACAGCTTATATAATAATCTGAAGCAGGCCATGTCAGGATGATTGCCTGCTAGTTATTAGCTTGTCCCATTATGGCTCCCGACAGACAGCTCATGGCCCTGTGGTATCCTGGAATATGGGTGAGACAAGGGTCATTTAGTGTTCTGACTGGCTCTGGTCTCTATCTGCAGGAATGGACCTGTCAGCCAATCAGGACGAAGAGACCGATCAAGAGACCTTCCAACTGGAGATTGACCGGGACACAAGAAAGTGTGCCTTCCGCACCCACACGGGCAAGTACTGGACACTGACAGCGACCGGAGGTGTGCAGTCCACTGCGTCTACCAAGTGAGTGACACCCTATGCTCCTCAATCACCTGGCCTGGCTCTTCTCCCTGGACTGGGCAGCCCCCTCAGTCCCCCCACATGGCCAGCCCCTCTTCTCTTCCTCAGGAATGCCAGTTGCTACTTTGACATCGAGTGGTGTGACCGCCGGATCACTCTGAGAGCATCCAATGGCAAGTTTGTGACTGCCAAGAAAAACGGCCAGCTGGCCGCGTCTGTGGAGACAGCAGGTAGCCACATGGGAGGACACACCCCAAGCCTGTTCCTCTAGTACCCCGTGATCAACCATCAGTCCCACCTGAACCTCCCTGTGTGTGCAAGGCATCCCCATAAGCTGGTGTGCCCTTAGGCCAGCAGCTTGAGACCCTTAGCTTCTTGGTATCCCTCACCGAGCCACACCCTGGCTGGCCTATCCTTGTGGCTGTAAAGCTCAATGGCCCCTTTTCTCTGTGACAGGGGACTCAGAGCTCTTCCTCATGAAGCTGATTAACCGCCCCATTATAGTGTTCCGTGGGGAACATGGGTTCATTGGCTGCCGCAAAGTCACGGGCACTCTGGATGCCAACCGCTCCAGTTACGATGTCTTCCAGCTGGAGTTCAATGATGGGGCCTACAACATCAAAGGTAGGTTCTCTGGGTTGCTCACAGCTATTCAAGGTCATCATCAGAGAATAGGCATCCTAGGGTCGCTTGGGGTAGCCCCTTCCTCCCCTTGTCTATAGAGAGAACTTTCCTGGCTCGCCCTTGACAGACAGAAGGTGGGAAGCAGCTGGGGAGAGTGGTCGTGGCTCTAATCTGGGAATCTGAGACAGGAGGATTATCTTTTTGTTAAGGGTGGAACCCAGGGCCTTGCGTTTGTTAGGCAAGCATTCTACCACTAAGCTAAATCCTCAACTCCAAGAATTATCTCAAAAAAAATGAGAGAGAGAAAACATAAAGGAAGATGGAGCCTGGTGGTGGTATACACCTTTAGTCTCAGCACTCAGGAGGCAGAAGCAGGCGGATCTCTGAGTTCAAGGCCAGCCTGGTCTACAGAGTGAGTTCTAGGACAGCCAGGGCTACACAGAGAAACACTGTCTCAAAAACAAACAAAGGGGGGCGGGGTGTGGAAGATAGGGATATTACTTCATGGCTGTGGGACCAAAATCACTGAGAGGACACCAACAATTCAGAGATGTCAGTCAGAATTAGAGCCCTGTGCTGTGTGTGGCCTTGGCAAGGCAAATATAACTCATTTCTTACAGTGCTGAGGACTGAACTCAGAGCCAAGCTCCAGCCCCTCACTGGGGGATTCCAGGCAGGGGCTCTACCACTGAGCCACGCCCCCAGCTCCTCACTGGGGATTCTAGGCAGGTGCTGTGCTGGTGACCTACATCCCTCTTTTTGTTTGTTTGTTTTTGTTCTATTGTGACCCTAGCTGTCCTAGAATTTGCTTTGTAGACCAGAGATGTACCTGTCTCTGCCTCCCAAATGTTGGATTTAAAGGCATGTGCCATCATGCCCAGCCCTAGCCTAACCCTCTTATTTGTAGTTTTTCCAGGATGGCCTTGAAATCTAGGTAATCCTCCTGCCTCCGTTTCTTGAGTAATCGTTTCTTGAGTATTTGGATTACCGAACTGTGCCTCACATCCAGCTGAGCCCACTCAGTTCTGGAAGCTGACTGTGGGAGGGAGGGTTAGTCCTTTTGAGGAATGATGAGGTGGGGTTGACATGTAGTCTCCCTCCCCAGACTCCACAGGCAAGTACTGGACAGTGGGTAGTGATTCCTCAGTCACCAGCAGCAGCGACACCCCTGTGGATTTCTTCCTTGAGTTCTGTGACTACAATAAGGTAGCTCTCAAGGTTGGCGGCCGCTACCTGAAGGGGGACCACGCCGGGGTCCTGAAGGCCTGCGCGGAGACTATCGACCCCGCCTCACTCTGGGAGTACTAGGGCCACCTGCCCTCTGCAGGCCACTCTTCCAGTCCCTCCTGTTATCCCTACTCACCGGGTGGCCCTGCAGCAGGTGGCAAGCCCCTTGCCTTTCAAACTGGAAACCCGAGAGAAAACGGTGCCCTTGCCTGTCGCTCTCTGTGGACCCCTTCTCCCTAACTCTCTGCTCCCCAAGGGTCGGTGGCTGCAGACTGTCCCCAGGAGGGACTCTGGTTCCCTCTGTACATTTCTTTCCATGGGGCACTCTGGCACCTTTCTTCTGACCTCAGTCAACTCTGAGCCTTATTTCCCCCAGAAAGTGGCCTAGGAGAAGCTACAGGGCCTAGGGAGTTACCCTGAGCTTGTAACTGGAACACCACACCCCCAACCCCACCCCTCTCTGGCACATCTGCCATGATCCCAACATCCGGAGGCCAGCCTTTTGCAGAGGAAGCCGGGCATGGCCCGCCTTGCCCACAGGGTTTTTCTGGATTATGGCTGGAAGGCAGTCTGTCCTGTCCTGCAGCATTCAGGCCTGGCTCTTTGACTCAAAGATAGCTAGGTGGCACTGCCAGGTTGCTCCTGTACATACTGGAAGAGGGCGGGGCCTCTCTCCCACCTCATTTCTTTTCCCCTGGCCTGACTGGAAGCAGAAAAATGACCAAATCAGTATTTTTTTTTTTTATTAAAGGAAATGTTACTGTCGAAAGGCCCTAGGCAAGCCTGCCCTGTTGGTTGTAGCCCTGAGTGGTCTTGGGAGAGATGCTTGGCTCCTGTCCCTGCCTCCCTCCTGCCTGTTCACCCCAGCCCTGGCTCTGTGATTGGTGCTCCACGTCTTCCCAGACACCTCGGGGCTCCTGGGCGGGAGAAAGCCAGATGTGTCCCTTCCTGGGAGCCCTGGAGTAAACCTCAGGGGGCCCTTTCCTAGCTACCCCCATTCCACTGACTCCCCAACATCATGCATCTCACTCTGGGTGTCTCGGTCTTTTATTTTTTTGTACCTGTCATTTGTATAACTCTGAAGACCCATGATAGTAGCTTTGAACTGGAAAATAAAGTAACACAAAGTCTGCAGCCTGTGTGAGTCTCACAGAGGAAGTGGGGGGAGGGGGAGCGGGCAGAGGGCCAGCTAGGAGGGAGGCATCGCTGATTGGTGGACGGCAGGCTCTTGTTTGGGTCTCGTGTGCTAGCCACTATTCTGGACCGAGAAATGGCTGAACAACGGGGTTCCTGAGTCTTTCAGGCTGGGCAGGCTAGAGGATTCAGCAGGTAAAGTTGGCTTGATCAGTGTGATTCCCCAGCACCCCTGTGAAAACTTGGGCGCAATGGTGTACACCCATCCCGGGGCTTCTGGGAAGCACAGAGACCAGAGGATCCTTGGAGCTTGCTGGCCGCCCAGCCTTGCCTCATCTGTGAGCTCCGGGGTTGAGTGAGCTGCCGTCTCGGGAAGGTGGGGGTGGGTTGTGGAAGGCACCCCTCATAGACCTGCGGTTCACACACAGAGAAATAAAAACAAGCCAGGTCTGTCATCCCAGTTACTCAGGGAGCTGAGGCAGGAGGATCGTAGATTTAAGAACGCCTCGGTCGAAGAATAAGTTCAAGGGCAGCCTGGGCATATAAAGGTCAACATTTAATCCGGGCTGGCTTAGAGGTTCAGAAGATCAGTCCTTTATCACAGGAAGCACAGCATCGTCTAAGCAGGCATGGTGCAGGAGGAGCGGAGAGATCTACATCTTCATCCGAAGGGAGCCAGGAGCAGACTGTCCTCAGGCAGCTAGGAGGAGAGTCTCAAAGCCCACCCCCACAGTGACACTTTCTCCAACAAGGCCACACCTACTCCATCAAGGCCACACCTAATAATGCCAGTCCCTGGGCCAAGCTTATTCAAATCACCACAGCTGCTTTTCTAGGGGACCCAGCACCCACACAGCAGCTTACGATTATAACTCCAGGTCCAGGGAATCCAACACCCTTACATAGACAGACTTGCAGAAGAAACACCAATCATTGTGCATAAAAATACATAAGTCATTAGGGAGAGAAACCATTAGCTACCTTCACCCTTGACAGGCAAGCTGAGGTCTTGGGAGTATGCCGTAGGCCAGCAGTTTGAAGCCTAGAGGGTGGTGGCATCGCCAACGTGATCCCTCCCCGATAGGTAGGTACTTAACTGAGCCCTTTGGATTATCCCAGAGACCCACTTTACAGACGCTGAGGCATGGGGAAAAGATAACTTTGTTTGCTTGCTCGGGAGTGTGTCCAGTAGCGCATCCCCAAGGCCCAGCAGCCCAAAGTACTGTAGATGCGGTTAGAGATCCACGTTGATTGGCTGCTGCTGATGAAATGAAGAGTCCCGCAGCATGATTGGCGGTTCCCAAGGGAAGACTTGTTGGGAGATTGACAGGGGCAGATGGCTACAAAGGGTCCAGTGGCTTCCTGCAGGGTGGAAGCTCTGGGCCCAAGCCAGTAAAGTGTCAGTGACATGGAGAGACAGATGAATCCTACCGAGTCGAATTCTTGGGCTCTGGTGGGGCCCACGCTGGGGAGAAAAGACGTCCTCCCTGCCCATTACAACCACCAAGCACAGTCTGGCTACCTGACGACTGGGGGACTGGGGAAGTCCCATACGTAGCCATGGGTTCCTGCAGCACTGGAGGGGACGGTCCGATGGAGGAGGCTCAGAGTCTGTTGGGGGCAGCCCAGGATCTGAGGGAAGAGGCACAGGTCTTACATGGGAGGCATAAGGTCTGGTGGGAGTCCAAGGGAGGACTGATGTAGGGTGATGGGAAGGAAGGACGTAATCCAGAAAAGGGGACAGAAGAGCCACCTACCCGGTCAGAGGACTCTTCCTCAGCACAGGCCCTGAGCAGGGGAAGCTGTCAAAGAAAGGCTGGGCTAATGAGACCATGTCGTGGGGACCCAGGCAACTGTGAAGCCAACAGACATCTTGGAGGGAAGGGATATACCCATGAGCTAGCACGCACCATTAAGTATCTCCGAGTCCTGCACACACATGTACACGGGCGGGTGTGCAGAAGCACCCACAGACAGCTGTAGCTGAGTACCCCACCCCCTTGTTTCTTCCAGCTGAGTCAGGGACGACGCCACAGCTTTGAGATGGATCCCTATGAATCCGGCTTTTGTTGTTGTTGTTGTTTGTTTTGCTTTCTTTTGGTTTTTTGAGACAGGGTTTCTCTGTGTAACCCTGGAACTCACTCTGTAGAAACAGGCTGGCCTCAAACTCAGAGAGATTGGCCTGCCTCTGCCTCCGGAGTTCTGGGATTAAAGGCGTGCACCCCCATAGCCTGGCTTTGTAAATCTGTTTTTTTGGTGGGTGAACATACGAATCCCACTCCTGTTGCACAGATGGGAAATCGAGGCAAGGTCTCAAAGAAGCTGACAGTACAGGCTAGTGTGTTCATTTTCTCTCTCCCAAGAGAGAGAAAAATTTTATTATTTATTTATTTATTTATTGTATTTATTAATTTTATTAATGTATATTTAGTTAATTTTTAAATTTTATGTGTATGAGTGTTTTGCCTGCATGTTTGTGCAGCACATGTGTGCCTGTTGTCTATGGAGGTCAGAAGGCATTGGGTCCCCGGACCTGGAGTTGTATGGTTGTTAGCCACTGCATGCAGATGGTCCCTCTGCAAGGCAGCCCTTAGCCCTGAGCCATCTTCAGTCTGCTCCTCCACATTTTATTTTAGACAGGGTCTCCTGTAGCTCAGGCTGGGCTTCAGCCTGCCTGGTAAAATGACTACAATAAATTATCTTGCATTTCTGTCCCACCTCTACCTCCAGAGTGCTGGGATTGCTGGCATGTGTCACTGGGGCAGGTTTTGTTTAGTGCTGGCTTCTGACCCCGTAGCTTCATGTATTCGGGGCTAGCCCTCTGCCAACTGAGCCCTAACCCCTATTGAGCTCACTGTAGGAAAGAACAGTGGAGAAGCTTTTGTGGCCCTCATGGGTCCCTCCAGGTCTGTCAAGAGTTCAGGAGACATGCCATGACAGTCCCCTCTGGGGGCTTGACAGCAGACTCCAGCCTTAGGCACCCCCAGTTCTACCATGCAGGTCTGGCCTTCAGGAAGCCTTGAGATGGGATAGGGCATTGGCCAGTGCTGGCTAGATCTCTCTGGTGGGGGCTGTCTTAGTCAGGGGTTCTGTTCCTGCACAAACATCATGACCATGAAGCAAGTTGGGGAGGAAAGGGTTTATTCAGCTTACACCTCCACGCTGCTGTTCATCACCAAAGGAAGTCAGGACTGGAACTCAAGCAGGTCAGGAAGCAGGAGCTGATGCAGAGGCCATGGAGGGATGTTACTTACTGGCTTGCTTCTCCTGGCTTGCTCAGCTTGCTTTCTTATAGAACCTAAGACTATCAGCCCACAGATGGTACCACTCACAATGGGCTCTCCCCCCTTGATCCCAAATTGAGAAAATGCCTTACAGCTGGATCTCATGGAGGCATTTCCTCACCTGAAGCTCCTTTCTCTGTGATAACTCCAGCTTGTGTCAAGTTGACACACAAAACCAGCCAGTACAGGGGCCTTGGGATTTCCCAACCAAGTCTACACTAAGCACCCTGTCCACGATCTGCTTCTGATCCCTCCTGTGGGAACCTAAGAGGGTGAGCTTAGTCCCCACAGGGTCCCCATTTTCTCCAGAGCTGAGTGGCTTCTCCTACTCGACAGAGAAGAGCTGTCCTGACTTTATTAAAATGTCGAATGCAAGGAGCTGAGGAAGCAGCCCTGCTGGTGAAGTATTTGGCTCGATCCCCAGAGCTGTGGAGTTACCAACAGGATGGAGCTCACTGGCCTCCTGACCCAGCTGGATCAGCAAGCTCAGCAACCGAGATGGACAGCTCCTAAGGAATGGCACTGGAGGATGAGTCCTGGAGACCACAGACACATGCACATACACATGTAAAGCCCTAATCCATGTGGTAGTGTATGCCTGTAATCCCAGTACTTGGGAGACAGGAATTGTGGATCACCTTCAGTTTGAGGTCAACCTGGTCTACATATCCAGCTACTTAGGAGACTCTGTTTGCAACTGTTCAGGGTGGCCGGTACCTCTAAACCCAACCCTCAAGAAGCCAAGACTGGAAGATGTCTAGAAAGGAAGGTTAGCTCAGGTTCAGTGCCAGCCTGGGGTACAAAGTGAGTTCCAAGCCAGGCTGAACTACTTATCATAAGACTCTAGCTGAGCCGGGCAGTGGCGGTGCATGCCTTTAGTTTCAGCACTCAGGAGGCAGAGGCAGGTGGATTTCTGGGTTCGAGGCCAGCCTGGTCTACAGAGTGAGTTCCAGGACAGCCAGGGCTATACAGAGAAACCCTGTCTTGAAAAACCAAAAAAAGGACTCTATCTCAAGACCAACCAACCAAAAGATCCTACTGCCTTTCCTCCAGAAGGTAGCTCAAGCTGGGCTGAGATGGAACACACCTAGCACTTGGGAAGCAGAGGCAGGGGGATCTCGGTGAGTTCGAGATCAGCCTATATAGAGTGGGTTCCAGGACAGTCTAGTCTATAGAGTAGATTTCAGGACAGCTGAGGCTACACAAAGAAACCCTGTTACAAAAAAAAAATGAAAACAATAACAACAAGAAAACTTGAGTGAGCGTGCATGTGTGTGTGTGTGTGTGTGTGTGTGTGTGTTTACTATTACAGTAAACGAGTCTTTGGAGAGGCAGCCAACAGCATCCTACTGCTTTGGACTTTTTAGTGCTGAGTAAGAGACAAGGCGTTCCCAGCCTCTCTGGATTGTCAAGCTCCTGTCCAGATGGGGAGATAGGAAGGGGCTCTCAGTCCCCTGAGGGTGATATCAGCAGAGGGAACAGATGGAGTCTCCCAGGGAGAGGGATTGGGGGTGGGGAGAATCAGGGTGGGGGGAAGGGTAGGAATTAGGTTTACCATGAAACCCGAGCCACTTCAGGGCCTCTGACTTAAAGCTGCCAACAATGGGAAGGCCATCTTCACAGGGGGATGGACAACCAGGAAGGGCTGGTCAGAATTCCTCTCCCTTTCCCTAGGACCCAGGCCTGACCCCTGTGGGGAGGGGAAGGATAGGAGAACGCTGAGTCCCTGAACTAGAGCCACACACCAGGTCTCAGTAATTAATGACAATCTTTTGGTTATCACTGAAAGAAATCAAACCCAGGGAATCCCACCTGCTAGGCAAACGGTCTATCACGAGCCTGAATCCTCGGCTCACCCTTTTATATGTATTTTGAGATGGTATTGGTTTTTTGCTTGTTTTGTGTCTGTTTGTAGAATGTGTGGGGGTGTCTATGTGTGTTCACGCGTGTGGATGCGTGTGGTGCTCTGGCATGTGTAAGTCAGATGTTGGATGTCTTCCTCCTTCACCGTGGAGGTCAAATCTACGTGCGGAAATTGGTTTTCTCTTTCCACCACATGAGTCATGGGGTTGGAACTTAAGTTCTCAGGCTGGGTAGCAGCCACCCTTACCCATGGAGCCATCTCACCCACCCAAATGTCCTCTCCGTAAAGGTAAGTTGTCACTCACGGTCAGGTCCCATCATAAAGCCTTAATCCCTTGACCTGTTGTATTTGTGGACAGAGCCTTTTTAATTTATTTTTTTCCTGAGACAGGGTTTCTCTCTGTAGCCTTCCTCCTGGAACTCACTCTGTAGACCAGGCTGGCCCAAACTCAGAGGTTGACCTGCCTCTACCTCCAGAAGCTGAGATTAAAGGCCTGTGACACTACTGCTCAGCCTGAAGGCAGGCCCTTTAAAGAGGTGAAGAGAAGCCAGACCTGGTGACCCAGGTCGGGGATCCCAGCATTGGGATGGGGGATGTGGGAGGATCAAGGGTTCAAGGTCAGATTTGGCTAAATGGGGACTTGGAGGTCAGCCTGGACTACATGACAGCCTGTCTCCCATTCCTCCACTGCAAATAAAGAAAAAGGTGAATGGTTAAAACGAGATCAAATGGGTTGAGGGAGTGGATCGGTGGTGGAGGGCTTGCTTAGCACGTGTGAGGCCTGGGTTCAATCCAGGCACTGAAGAGAGATGGTAGGTAGGTAGATAGATAGATAGATAGATGGTAGGTGTATAGATGATAGGGACACATAGGTGACAGACAGTAGATAGATGGGGGGCTGATACAATAAGGTCATTAGGCTAAATTTGATCCTAAATATTGGGGTTCTTTTTTTTTTTTTTTTTTTTTTGGTTTTTCGAGACAGGGTTTCTCTGTGTAGCCCTGGCTGTCCTGGAACTCACTCTGTAGACCGGGCTGGCTTCGAACTCAGAAACCCGCCTGCCTCTGCCTCCTAAGTGCTGGGATTAAAGGTGTGCGCCACCACTGCCCAGCAATATTGGGGTTCTTATAAGATGAGTGACCAAGCTGGCCAGATACGGGGGCACCGACCTGTAATTCTAGCACCTGGGATGGGAGATGGAGGTAGGAGGATGGGGAGGGCAAAGGTATCCACGCCTACGTAGTGAGTTTGAGACCATCCCTGGCCAAGGGAGACTCTGCCAAACCCTTCCCACTAACAACAAAAGCCCCAAAAGGAAAGCCTCCCCTAAATCGTAAAGCATGGGCTGGAGCATAGACGGGCCTTCAAAGCCATGTGGTGTGTTTGGGAACAGACGACAGGAAACAGTGTAGAGAGGGTTCAGACCCAGAGAGGATAGGACAGCAGAGCCGTCACGTGGACAGCAGAGCCGTCACGTGGACAGCAGAGCTGGGGCTTGCTGGGCAGCTCACAGGAAGCAGCGCACACCAGAGCCATCCGCCTAGGAGCTGGGCCACAGTTCTCTGCAGCGTGGGCCCTGACCCTCAGCCAAGGCAAGCACCCACCGGTGGACAGAAAGCAGACACAGGATAGAGCCGGTGCTGGGGGTCAGCTCACTGCACTTGAAGATGTGAGCCCAAAGAAATGAGGAGATACCATGGTGTCTGCTACAGATATCACTATGCCAGTTGGTGTTAGGACACTCACATATATATTATTACATTGTTTAAATATATACTTTAAGCAATATTTATTTATTTATTTTATGAGTGTTCTGTCTTCACATGCACCAGTAATGGGAATCAAATCTCATTACAGATGGTTGTGAGCCACCATGTGGTTGCTGGGAATTGAACTCGGGACCTCTGGAAGAGGAGTCAGTGCTCTTAACCACTGAGCCATTTCTTCAGCATATATATATATATATATATCCTGCCTCCTATCTATCTATCTATCTATCTATCTATCTAATTTGAGATAGGGTCTCTCTGGCTGCCTGGAAACTTCTTATGTAGATCAGACTGGCCTCAAATTCACAGAGATCCTTCTGCCTCTGCCTGTCCTGAGTCCTGGAATTA
Source organism: Rhynchomys soricoides (assembly GCA_019843965.1). Lineage (NCBI taxonomy): Eukaryota > Metazoa > Chordata > Mammalia > Rodentia > Muridae > Rhynchomys > Rhynchomys soricoides. Next base: position 36,055 of record JADRCH010007270.1, read on the forward strand.
AAGACGTGCATACAACATCATACCCAGCTACAGTTTTCATTTTAAAACACACACACAAACACACACACATTCACACATACACATTCTCTCTCTCTCTCTCTCTCTCTCTCTCTCACACACACACACTACTGTGTTCACATGAAGATCAAAGGACAGGAGGAGTCAGTTCTCTCCTTCCGCCTGTGGGTTTTCAGGGATCCAACTCAGGTTGCTGATTGGTGGCAAGTGCCCGTGCCTGCTTAGCCCTGCTCACCATCTTTGAATGTCATTGTAAACACGGAGCACTGATCACCGAGAAGTCAACTTTGAACTCCTGGTTCTGTTCTCCAGAGTGCAATGGCCCAAATGACAAGGCAGCCCTGTTCACTTGCTCATTCCTGAAGTGCTGGGGATCTCTGTTCGAGCCTTGAGCATGCTTAGATGCGTGCTCTGCTGTGGGGCTCTGCCCAAAGCCCCTGGTTTAGTGAGAGAGAGCTTGCTTCATTGTGGAGTTCAGGAGGCTTTTGAATTTGTGATCCTCTTGACTCTGTCTTCTGAGTACTGGGTTACAGTTAGTTTAAAAAGATCTTTTAGCCAGGTGTTGGTGGCACACATCTTTAATCCCAGTACATGGGAGGCAGAGACAAGTGGATTTCTGAGTTTGAGGCCAGCCTGGTCTACAGAACAAGTTCCAGGATAGCCAGGGCTACACAGAGAAACCCTGTCTCGAAAAGTGCTCTCCTCCCAACTTAAAAAATAAAAAATCTTTAAAATTTTGTGTGTCTCTGTGCAGAGGTGTGCATTGTGTCAAGAGCCTGAGGAGGCCGAGAGAGAGAGAGAGAGAGAGAGAGAGAGAGAGAGAGAGTGTCCCAGACTTCTAGCTGGTTGTGAACCATCTGACTTGGGTGCTGGGAACTGAACCTGGGCCCTCTGAGAGTGAATGCTCCTAACCCCTGAGCCATCTCCAGCCCCTGCTGTTTTTAAGATATGCTTTTAAATGAGCACAATGGTCTCTCTCTCTCTCTCTCTCTCTCTCTCTCTCTCCCCCTCCCTCTCCCTCTCTCTCTCTCTCTGTGTTGGCAAGGGGATAAGGGTGCCATTGCACCCATGTGGAGATCAGAGAAAAACTTTTGGGGCACCAATCCTCACCTTGCACCTTGTTGAGGCCAGGCTGCTGGTTCTGCTGCTGAGTTTTCCATGCTAGCTGGCCGGTGAGCTTCTGGGTGATTCTCTTGTGACTCTGCTTCCTATCTTGAGGGCTGAGATGCATGCTGCAGCATCCGGCTCCCTACGCAGCTTTTAGGGGTTAAACTCAGACTCAGGTTGTCAAAACTTCCAGGGCTAGCACCTTTACCAGCTGAGCCATCTCCCTGACCCTGCTGCTTGAGACTGGATCTCACTGTGTAGGGTTGGCTGACCTGTCACTTTCTGTGTAGATGAGGCTGGCCACAAACCTTTGGTAATCCTCCTGCCTCTGCCTCTGTAGTTCTGGGACTTAAAGGCATGTGCCACCTCAACTGGCTACTTTTTAAGGAAGTATGATAGAATTCGCCACAGCAGCTGTCCCGTCTTACAGTTCTCCATGGTGACAGTTCCCATTTTATTTGTTCACACGTGGGTTAGCACACACCCCGCAGCTGGGCTCCTGAGTTGTCACCTAACGAATGTCCATTTTCCTTATCTGAATAGACAGGCCTCACTGTATTCATCCCTCGCTCTGTGAGCCGACGAATGTCACATCTTATCGCCATCCCCCGCTCCCTGTCGCAGACATCGAGTCTCATTCATCACTAATACAAATACAGCTGTACAAGCTACTGTGTCCACAGACCTTTGTGCAGACGTCTGAGAAAATTCCTTGGAGGACAATTCCTGGCTCATTTGACACTTTAATAAATGTGGCCAGATTAAAATAAAATAAAACAAAACAAAACCCAAACAAACACAAAAAAACAAAACAAACCAAAAAACCAAACCAAACCAAACCAAAAAACCTGGCTTGGGGGTGCACCCCTGTAATCCTATTGCTAGGGGAAGTTGAAGCAAGAGACTCTGGAGTTTGAGGCTAGCCTGGGCTACATATAAGATCCTTTTTCTTTTTTCTTTTTTCTTTTTTTTTTTGGTTTTTCGAGACAGGGTTTCTCTGTATAGTCTTGGCTGTCTTGGAACTCACTCTGTAGACCAAGCTGGCCTCGAATTTGGAAATCCGCCTGTTTCTGCCTCCCAAGTGCTAGGATTAAAGGCGTGCACCACCACTGCCCGGCAAGATCCTTTTTCAAAATAAGATGAGATGTAGTTGAGTTGGTGGAGTGCTTTTCTAGCAAGTATGCAGTCTTGGCTGCCTGAAACTCACCTGTTGACCAGGCTGGCCTTGAACTTATAGAGATCCATCTTCTCTGCCTCCTGAGTGTTGGGATTAGAGCACTTGCTACCGTGCATGCTTGCTTAGTTTTTGGTTTTCTGATATAAGATATCACTATGTAGTCCAGGCTGGGTTTGGGCTCCTGATGCTCTCGCCTCAGATCTTAGAGAATCACAACCCTTTGGCAATACTCTTTTCTGCAGAGCTGATGGCCAGGACCTAACCAGCCTAACCCTGGCACACTGCCTGAGCCAGGGCAATACAGAGGCGGCTCCCCGCAGAGAAAGGCAGGGGACAGTGTTCTCTGTGATTTTGGCTTAGGAACTCAAAATTAGAAGCTGAACAGAGAATGCTTTTCACATGCAGAGGATTGAACCTGCCACTTCAGTCATGCTAAGTAAGGCCTCTACCACTGAGCCACGCTCCCAGCCCTCCCTGGGGGATTCTAGGCAGGGGCTCTACCACTGAGCCACACCCCCAGCTCCTGACTGGGGGATTCTAGGCAGGGGCTCTACCACTGAGCCACGCCCCCGGCCCCTCG